>JAHXHD010000737.1:0-25519 GCA_019857685.1 Papiliotrema terrestris
GGGGAGGGGAGGACGGGCCGATCCAGCAGCCGGTGATTATCCGACCGGGCTTCGTGTTCGCGCTTGTTCTTCCTCTTGCATTTCCGCATCTCCTACGCGCCGATATGCTTGTCCCTGGGAGCGTGCTGCCCCGGTATCCGGCAAAGGATATCCGTAGAGCCACCATGATGAGCTCGCGATACAGTAGCGACTAGCCATATCTACGACGCTGAGCTTTGGCGAAGCACTGCAACTTTCTATTCATTCAGACCCGCACAATGCCGCTTGCTGTCGACGTCTCTGCCAATGTCCACTCCTCCGCTCCGTTGAAGAGCTCGAGCGCCCAGCCGAATGGAACAGTCAAGCACATCATCGACCCCGTCGTGCTCGCCAAGCCGAACCTGGCGCTTTGGGTGACCAAGGATCACAAGTGCGTGTTCGCCGGAAACGAAGACGCCAAGCTCATTATCAGATTGTACCAGACCGAAGAGCCGTACCCGGAGTGTCCCCCTGACCAATGCGTGATTCACGTCGTGAGTGCGGCCCGGGCTATCTCTGTGTCCAGCGCTCACAGTACAGAAAGCCACCGGAATTTGCGGTAGCGAGATCCACTTCTGGAAGTCGGGAAGGATAGGCGATTGCTGTGTCACCCATGACCTCATTCTGGGTCATGAGAGTGCCGGCCAGATCGTCGAGGTTGGAGCCAACGTCAAGGGCTTCGTGGTTGGAGACAGGGTCTCTATTGAGCCAGGAGTGTCATGCTGGGAGTGTGATTTCTGTTTGAGGGGAAGGTATAACTTGTGTCCGAGAGTCCAGTGAGTCGGATACCGGTTCTTCCGCGAGCCCCTCACAGGCTTGACCGCAACTCCAATGCCGGTCGTCGAATCCAGTACCGCCGCCTCTCAATCCTCCTGCAACCTCTGCTAACCACAGGTTCTCTGGCACCCCTCCTTCCCATGGCACCATGCGCCGCTTTGTCGCCCATCCCGCTCGATACCTGCACAAGATGGCCGACTCGATGTCATACGAGCTCGGTGCGCTCATCGAGCCCCTCTCTGTCGCGTACAACGCGGTGGTGCGCGCGGCACCGTACCTCGGACAGCCTGTAGTGATCGCGGGAGCGGGGCCGATAGGCCTCAGCATGGCGTTGTGCGCCAGGGCCGCCGGCTGTCACCCTATCTGCATTACCGATCTGGAAGAGAACCGTCTGCAACAAGCACGGGATTTCGGGTTCGACCGCACTCTGCGCATAGACACGAGCTGGGACAGGCTGGAGACGGCGGAAAGAGTGCGATCCGTCATGGGAGCGGGCTGCATGCCGTCGATCGTTTTCGAATGCACAGGCGCGGCGTCGAGCATATACTCGGCGTGCTACGTGAGTCGGTGCTTGGTTGATTCGGTGATCAGCTCACGCCCAGGCACTCGAAAACGGCGGGACCCTCTTGCAAGTTGGCTGCGGCAAGCCGGACGTCGAGATCCCGCTCATGTCGATGGGCTTCAGGGAGATCAACATTGTCACAAGCTTCCGATACACCCAGTCATGGCCGGTCGTCCTTCGTCTCGTGGCCGACGGGGTGTTTGGTGATGTGACCAAATTGATCACGCACAAGTTCCCGCTGGAGAAGACTATCGACGCCTTCGAGACATGTGCCGACAGGTCGAAGCTAGCGATCAAAGTGCAAATAGTCGATGAGTAGAGTGGTCAGAGAAGCCGTGACCGCGGATGCCTTCGTCTGGACTCCGGAAGTATGGTAGCCGGACATCGAGGAGGCTGGCGGCGGGGATCGGTTGGGAATCAAGCTAGTTGCTCATTCAGTTGCCTGGATTCTCTTTCGCTTGTTATGTCATGCATTTCATGCGAATATACAGTGACGCTTGCAAGTTGTGGTGCTTATAGACCATGAGCAAAGGCGAGAACAGCAGCAGACCGAAACACCGCCTCCATTACCACTAGCCTGGGCACTGAGCTGCCGTGCCTGGGCGATCGTATTAGATCACGGGCCAGCCTCGACGCGGTGCCCATCCGGGCCGATCTTCGCCGATTAGACTATCGTCCCGGGCGAGATACAATTGAGCACCACACCAGCCCGTCGAGGGTTTATCCGAGCTGGTCCAGCAGGCAGCGTGGCGGCGTTGCGGTAATGCACGGATAAACTGTGTCAGCATGCACTTCCCTGTTTACGCTTATGAAGTGCAACAATGCTCGACGCTTTTCCGGTTGTCCGCCCATCCGAGAGGGTATCCAAGCCGGAGCCTCCATGGATGCCATGTTGTTTTTCCATTCACGCGCCCTGTCGATCTCTGGACCCCCGCCGGACCTCCGCCATTTCCCAGCGTAGTCGCAGATCGACGCGACGTATATATACAGACCACCTGAGATCTCCGTTGGTCACCACCTCCACACCCAGACCGACATGAGCTCCACGGTAGATTACAAAGCCCCTCAGGCACCCGCCGTCGAGGCGAGCCATTTCGATCTTGAGAACAAGCAGTCCGCAGTCGACCACGTCGAGGACTCGCAGCAACTGGATAAGACCGGCCACTATGCGAATCAAATCGAGCACGAAGAGACGGCGCTCGGCGCTCTGCGCAACCACAAGTGGGCGAACCTGTGGATCATCTACTCGATCTGGGTTCTCGTCGCCTGTTCGTTCGACAACAATGCGTCCAGCTCCATTCTCGGTATCCCACAGTTCCGACAAGACTTCGGCTCGGCTTATGCTGGCTCATATGTCCTCCCGGCGAAATGGCAGTCCGCATATTCCGGAGGTCCCGCAGCCGCGACAGTCATCGGTGCATTCGCCTCGGGGTGGGTGGTTGACCGAATCGGCCGAAAGTTCCTGATCGGCGGTTGCTACCTGATTGTCATGGTTGGCATCACGGTCGAGATCATTGCCAACACCGCCGCCGATCCGAACGCCGTGTTCTTCGCTGGAAAGTTCATCAATGGTCTCGCGATCGGTGGCTTGATCTCGACCGTTATGAGCTATGTCGGCGAGCTCGCGCCGACGGCTCTGCGAGGCGTCTGGACCGCCATGTGTGGGTTCTGATCGCGCATTCGCTGCTCTTCGCTGACAGAAACAGGTGCGCTAGCATTCACCATTGGACCCTTCATGCTAGCGTTCATCTTGAACGCCTATGGGGGTTTGCCGAACTCTTGGGCGTACAAGAGCTCCTTCGTGGCACAATACGGTGAGATGCCTGCGCAGGCCTTGGTGTACACACGCGCTCATGGGAAGGTGTCACCGGGATTGGGCTGGCTCTGTGGCCGTTTATGCCTGAATCCCCCACCTGGCTCCTTGTCAAAGGCCGGGACGAGAAAGCAGCGCGAGCGCTCAAGCAGCTGGGCTACGAGGGCGAGAGGGCGGACCATCGGCTCGCCATGATCAAGCTTACTCTTGCCCAGGCTCAGAAGGAGACCGACGGCGCTACCTACGCCGAGTGGTACGTGCATCGAGTCGACGACCACAACGAGGCGCAGATTGACATGCAGCTTCAAGAAGTCAAACTTGCGCCGAACGATCATCGCTGTCATGCCCCTTTCCATTCAAGCCTTCTCCGGCATCTTCTGGATTGCTGGCTATGCCACGTATTATTTCCAACTCGCCGGGTACACGACCAGCGAGTCCTTCCACCTGGGTATCATCCAGCAATGTCTCAGTGTCTTCGGTAATGTCCTCTCGGTGAGTGTGGGATTGGACTCGCGGTATTGTATGAGTGGAAGATTGGCTGACCCGCGCAGTGGTTCATGATCGAGCGATTTGGACGTCGGTTCCTGTCCCTTTGGGGTCTCGTCATCTTGACGGTTCTGCTGTTCCTCACCGGAGGTATCGCGTGTATCGGAACGATGAGCGCCAACAAGGCCGTCACCGCCTTCATCCTCTTCTACTGCTGGCTATACAACCTCACGATCGGCGCAACCGCCTACGTCGCGATGTCGGAGATCTCGACCAGTCGCCTCCGAGCCAAGACTGCGGCGCTCGCGCTGCTCTTCCAGTCCGCATGGGGCACATTTTGGTCGTTCATCCTGCCCTTCATCTTCAATCCGGACAAAGCCAGTGAGTCACGAACTTGACGACTGACTCGAGCCGAGAGACGCGTACTGATGCGCAGATCTTGGTGCTAAGACGGCATTCATCTTCGCCGCCCAGTCTATCATCTGCTGCGTCTACTTCTACTTCTACCACCCTGAGACCAAGGGCCGGACCTACGAGGAGCTGGACGAGATGTTCCGGGAGGGTGTCCCGGCTCGGAAGTTCGCTACATACGTGACCGAGGCGCAGAAGCGAGGCGAACAGGTCCGGAATGACGTTGCTGCCGGCCGGGCCCATCTGTAGCACGAAAGGGTGCAGAGCGGTCACTTTGTAGGGGTCGACAGGCGCTCGGGTAACCAAGTCGAAGAGTAGTGGGGTCATTCCTCGAGATATGTATAGGCGTTTGTGCTGCACCCGAGACTCGAGCGGCTGGCTCTGGCATGGCGGGATTTGCACTCTGCGCGCTTGCGTGGTGAGTGGGACGCCTTGCGGGATCTCTGCAGAAGCAGACTCAACTTCATAGCCAAAAATCTTCACAGAGCTCGCATGTGGTCATACCCACCAGCCTAGGACATGGGAATTTACAGCAACCATTGACCCGGGTGAGGCCAACAGAGAAGCTGTTAATCATCTGATTCCCAAAGACCCGGGAATCCAAAGAGTCCGGTGAGCGGTTCGCATGCACGCATGCAAAGGTCGTCAGGCCGCGCCATCCCGCGACTCCTGCCTCGCATGACCTCGTCAGCAGGAAGATGGAGGTCGATCGTTGATGGGTTCAAAGCTGGCCCCTGCTCAGACTTTCACTCCGGGTTTCCTGCACGGCTGTAATTTCATCCGGCGGGATCGCATCGACTAAGCTGAATACGTCTCGAGTAGCAATATCCAATCCTTGTCTAAACCACCCTGCGTTGGGCTCGTGAATACCCTCGAGCCCTTGACAGCCGTTTTGGCCCCGTTGTCAAGCACCTCGCGTCCTCCGCTGGCTGGCGACACCCACCACGCGCGGTATTCATGTCCCGTCAAAGCTTTCTCCAGATCCACTTCCACTTCCCCGCCATACGGCAGGTGGACCAGTGCCCAGGTGTCCGCTTTCAAGCCTTGTATGAGCCGATCCAAGGCGGACGTCCCGTCTTTCGGTTCGTGCGTGTCTGACAGGATGAAGGAGGAATCAGGTCGACGAGAGAAGAAGTCGGGCAAAGAGAGAAAGAAGCGACGCATGGCAGAGACGTAGAAGGCGCCTTGGAGGTCTAGCTCAAGGTACCAGTTTGTGTACGCCGTGGTCTAGCGTTAGCTTAGTCCCGCGACGGAGCTCGGCCGCTTACGGGCGGAGCGATAGGAGGGTGTGTCTTCGATGCGTCGTTGTGCATTTGCCCTGAAGATCAGCTTGGTCTGGTATCTGCTGGGCCACGCACATATACTGTTACACCCATAGGTGTATCCAGCTGCACCGGCGAAGACCTAGGGGATCAGCAGAACTCTACGCTACAACACGAGGCCCGCCCACTCCTTGCCAGGCCCCACTGCGAATCTCCTCCGGCTTCCAATACGGCTGCTTCCAATCCCACCTGTGGGTCAGCGATGTGCAAGGTCGATCCCGCTGGCAAATGAGCAGACACACCAGTGATGCGTGTGACCGTCATAATGAGGCTCAAGGTCGATGCAAGGGCGAGGCTTGCCATCTGGTCGTGGCGTACCGTACATCTTCCGGATCGGCTCGTACGATGCTCCCCCTTTCCACAAATCGAGGGCGTCACCTATGTCACCCGACTGACTGGCGTTCCCGTTGTCTTCCAGCTTCGGAGGTGCGCCATTGTAGTGACCGGACTGCACGCAGTCCAGGCTGAGCCACTCGGCGTCTGGGAACTGGGCAGACGCTGTCGCTTCCGGGTACCTCTTGTACCAACCTGCCAGTCAGCCTCGTACAACCGGAGCTCTGTCAACCCTGGTGCCAAACAACGAGGGGTGCACGCGAGACGTCACTACGTAGTCGCAAGTACAACTCACATTGCGAGGAATGATATGTGATGAACGTTTCGTACCCCTCGGCCCTCGCAACGCCCCTGAGAGACTCCTTCTCCCCCTCGATCAGGCCTTGCGCCATCGCCTCCCAGACTGGTCCGTAGTCGATGATATCTATCGTGCTCTTGTCCACCTTGGGGTCCATGGTCTTCGGATTCCAGTATCGCACCGAGTCGCCCCCAAGGACGAACGGGTGCGAAGGGTAACGGCCGCCGAGAAATCGGCCGTACTCTCGTGCGTTGATCTCGTTGAACAAGATGGGCTTCTCGTAGAATCCTCCATTGACATATCGGCCCCATGTGGGTACGAGCGTGATGGTGATGCCGAGAGTTGCCGCGAGCCGGACGACACGGTCGATAAAGGCAAAGTAATCCGGGTTCGGTCGAGACAGATCTGGTAGGTATTTGCCTGCCTCTGCGTCTGAGGAGGGGAAGAACGGCCAATGTCCCTCGCGATTAGGATAGTCGAGACCGCTGCTCCTCAGAGGCTTGTTTTCAAACCCCGATCATCAAGCATGTACGCACCCATGCTCGGCTAGAACCACGGCCATCACGCTGGTGAATCCCTTGGCGGCCCGGTTCCGTAGGTACATCTCCGCCTCTGCATCGTCCAATCGGTGGAACAGCTCCCAGGCGGTGTCACCGAGATAAAAATACGGCTCGTCTCGGGCAGCATGTCGGACAAGATGCCTGCCGCACGCGGATGGCTGGACGGCGACAGAGAGTGACAAGTTGACGTCGGACGATGGACGTGGAGTGAAGCTCATGATGCTTGTTTGGATAGCATCCGGTTGGATCGCTTCGGGAACATCCAGAGATTATGTACCCGAAGTGCGGCCGGCTCAATGAGGGGCCGGCGGATATCTGGCGGAGAATGACCCTCGACACCGTCAGCCCTGCCCTGGGGCCTCCCTGGTCCGGCGGAGAAGAGAGGTACCTGGGGGCATGTCCGTGGGCGAGACTGTTGGTACCGATGTTACTCCGGTTTGCGCGCGTCGTTTATCCGTATGAGGCCTGTAGCAGTCCTTCGTTCATATCAATGCCATGGCACCCATATCGACCCGCGGAGAGGGCTATATGCGTGTGTGCGCATCATATCCGCTTGCAGCTAACCAAGCCCGCTGATCTGGCTCAAACATGCATCACATACAACAGCCGCAGCGTCTGGTGACAGGTCCACATCAGGTGTACGACCTCGTTCATGCCATGCACAGTCTACCCCGAACCGCGCGCCCCTTCCACCTGCCATACAGCCAGCTTCTCCACCCATCCTCCTCCCACCGACGCGAGTGAGATGCCAGTGTGCCGCGCATCCGTGTACACCCGGGTCGAGATGGCGAACCGGTCGTTGGCGAACACCTCAATCACGTCGTGATCGACGAAGACGGTCAGCTTAAGCGGCTCCAGCACGCCGGATCCCGACGTCTTGTCGGCGATGCGGTAGAGAGTGTGCGATCCGATTTCGGGCGCAGTATTGATGTCTGGCCGCTGCGTAGACTTCGAGCGGTCCACGATGAGCCGTTCTTCTCGGCAGTCGAACGTGATGGTCGTTGCGGCCGTCATCTCGTCCGAGTGCCGAAGAATGAGCGAAACCGATTCTGTTCGGTCAAACACGTGCAGTGTCGCCTGGATCCGGCAGGATAGCGGGGCGTCACGCAAGCAGGTCAAAGTCGGCTTCAATGTGGATGGCGGGTGGTCGAAAAGCAGTTCCCCGTCGAGTTCCGCCAGCTCTGCTAACGGCCGCATACCCAGCGTGCTGACCGTGTATCCTTCCGGCGAGACCGCAGCGTCCACCGAGCTTATCGTCTCCACATCCGCCCTCAGTGCACCGACCACGCCGGTGATGGTCTGGACGAACAGCTCTCGAGGTACGCCAAAGCACCCTGTCCATCCTCTCTGCTTCAACTCCACATCCGGCAGGTCCTCCTCGATCATCCAGCCCCACAGTATCCTCCTCCCATCGGGCGCGACGAACGATGTCGCCGCGTAAAACACCCCGCAGTCCAACAGCCCCGCCTGCCGTATCTCCAGCCGCACCTCGTCGTCTTCCCGCTTGACCAGCTGTCCCATCGTCCAGTTCGAGTACCGCGGCACCCGTTTCGGATTGTCCGGGTTGAGCTTGCGGTGCTTCGTCACCCAGCTCTGCTCCTCCCCTCCCTCCGATCCCGCAACGAACACCTCGAACGCTTTGCCGGAGCTGTCGAGTAGCGTGAAGAAGTTGCTGCACTCCCAATTCCTGCCAAAGTCGCCGGTCCACCGGGTCGATGGGACGTGGTTGATAGGCAAGTCGTTGGTGAGGGGATGTAGATATGTCCAGTTTGTGAGATCGTTCGGGTCGATGGCGTACAGGTACGTCCGCGGGCCTAGGCCATGTTCCCCGCCTGAGATGATTCCGTACAGCATCGACGAGGTCCCCCTCAGCGCATCCATAGATGGCCATTCGGCCACGTATGGATCGCGAAATCCAGTCACGTCTAGACCGGCTGGTTCCTCGAGTAGAACCGGTTCAGTGCGCTTGCACCCTGATGTCAGCGGGGCGTGCTACCAGCCGCAGAACTCACAGGTCTTGCCCCCGTCCTTGCTCGTCGCCATGGCCAGTCCCTCGCATCCCCGTGTGTACGGAATATCCCAGCTGATCGGCAGGTGCTTCACGCTGGTGTAGAACACCGACAGATCCCCTTTCTCCCCAGCCGGACCAGCAGGATGGAAGCACCCGGTAAAGATGCCCTTGCAATCGTATGGCTGGTCGGGCACGAACACGGGCTACATGATCAGCTCATTCGATGCAGAATTGACCCTTCGACTCACCCGGTCTTGTGAATCATGATCCCAGTTCAACATGTCTTTGCTCGTCGCATGCCCCCACGATATGTCGTGCCAATAGTGCGTGGCAGGGCTCCATTGGTAGAACATATGATACAAGCCCGTCGACGGGTCATAGCCCGGGGCACATGGGTCGTTCATCCCTGGCATCAGCTGGAGCTCGCGCAGACCATCATCCCACTCACATCCTTGCGGCGCGATGAAGTGGTATTTGGGCCGACCTGCCGAGACAGAGGGCGCAGTCTCATGCTTCTCCACTGTCATTCTGTCCACGGCTATGGGGGATCTATAAACCGTCGAAGCCGCCCACTCCCGTCTGATATATACAGCATCCTGAGAGGTGCATGTATGATCAAACAGGAACAACTTCGGCGAGATTCCCGGGCGGGAAAAGGGGGCCATCTTCGTTGCCGGTTGCTCTCTGGGCGTGCTTTCCTCTTCTGGTATACTTTTATTGTCGGACAATACAATACGTGCCGGATGCCGGGCGCGGCTTTGGCCATGACGGATTGTCATCGGGGCGGAGGAGAGCCCCGGCCGGGGCAAGAACAGTTTGATGCGTACACTTCATCACGGCTCCAGACCGCTACGAGTGCTGCCATGACAAGGGAGACCGCCAGCCCATCACGACAACGGTCCGAGTCCGCCGCACCTCAGCTGCAGCCGCAGAATCGGCGGATTGCGGCGTGGTGAGTAGTCACCAAAGGCGGCCTGGCTGACGGCTCCAGCATCGGGTGCAGAAATGTCAAGGCAAAGTGTGAGACCGACAACGGCGAGCGCGACTGCATCCGATGCCGCCGTAGGACCGAGACCTGTGAGCGGCCCGCTATACAGCGCGGGGGCCGGCCAAAGGGCAGCAAGAAGTGCGTTTGGGAGACGGCTGAACAGAGACTCGAGTCGTGGCTGAGATCTAGTCAGCAGACCGCGCTGGAGCGTGCCCTTCAAGTGATAGAGAGGGAGGTACACCGCAACAAGCGGCCTCGACTCTCACATGGACCTGAAGATGACCGAGAACAATCAGACACCTGGTCGAGTCACCCACCACGTCAAACGCCAGCTGGCGACCAGGGCCAGCCAGTGCCGCCTCCCCTGAGCGGCTCCCATCGTGTTGATCCTCCCCACCCTTCATCATTCCGTTTCGATCATGCCGCTCCCCGTCCGGTTGATGCCATGCTTGCTCAGCCTAATTCGTTCCCGTTCGCCCCGTTGCAGCCCGCTTCCGATCCCGCCAATCTAACGATCTCGCCTCATTCGCTCGCCTCTCATCCGAGCCAGCCGAACATCGAAGGGGAACACGAGCAAGATAACAGCCTGTCCAACCCGGTCAGGTTGCTGGCCGAGGCTGCAGAGGAGAGTAACCCGGAGTCTTGGAATCACGCAGCCGTGCAACCGATACCAGTGTCACAGCCGACAGTGCCGCCGCAGTACACGTTGCCCGACACGCTCGCAGCATTGCTCACCGAAGGAGCTGTCGATCATCGCGTAGCCTCGTTACGACTTGACAATGATTTTCTCGCCGAGGGTCTACATAGCCTTCTTGCCGACACGGCTCACCAGACGCTAGCCGACGAGGACAAGCGTTTCTTCAAGCCTGCGCGCAACCAGGTGAAGCGGGACCTGGGGCCAGAGTATGATCCGCTCGAGCTGGCTTTAGTCACGATGAAGGAGGTCAAAGTGTTCTTCGCCAGCTTCTTCGCCAAACTTCACCCGGTGCTACCTGTTCTTGATCCTGCCCTACATACCCCAGAATGTGAGTTGGGTCGGCATGCTCGTGCATCCACCGACTGGCGCTGATGGGCAGTTGTGAAAGCCCGCTCGGCTTTCCTCCTAACGGCCATATGCGCCCACGGCGCGTCTTTGACCGTCGGAGCGGAGGAGGCTACGAAACGACTGCGGATACATGCACATCGGCTGTCCGAGCTGATCTCCCGGCGCGGCTTCGCATCTGTCGAGGCGAGTAAAATGGCGTTTATGGCTTCTACTGCTCATGAGCTGATGGTATAGATTGTACAGGCGTTCCTGGTATGGATCTCGTGGCTTCCATCTAGCCAGCCTTTCCAGGAAGAGAAGCTCTGGCACGAGACGAAGTACGCAATCAACATGGCCGTCGAGCTCGAGATCGCAAAGCCACCACCGCTTGTATCGGGCTCGCAGGGCGTCCACGAGGTATGTGAAGAGACCGTGGCCGGCGCTGACCTGACAGGACGCATCGCTCGCCTCGTGCTTGGAGGGTATCGCGGATGGAGACCAGCAGAGGATCGAGCGGATCTTCCGAAATCGCCAACGTCTTTGGCTCCACTTGTTCCTCTGGGATTCGAGCCTAAGCCTGGCTTTCGGCAAAGCCACGCGTTTCTCGCAAGACTATCTGACGCGGGACGAGACATGGTGCTTCCACCCGCTAGCTACGTCCTACGACAGGGTAACGACCGCGTGCGTGGTCCTCCGGAGGCGGATGGTGAGTTTGGTGCTGACCCTACCGAGACCAGACGCTGAGAACAGGTCGGACTGTCCGACACGCTCCGCTCGGAGATCCTCATCCGTGCCGGGTCCACTTCGGAGTGGGTGCTAGCCAAAGTCGATGAGGTGCTGGACCCGTGGCACACTTTCTGGGCCCAGCAATGCGGTTAGCATCATCTGGAAGCGTCTGCTCTGTCCGGCTGACGAGGCAGACAATTCGCCATACCTCGAGCTCGTATACCGACACAGTCGGCTATGGTCGCTGAGCTATGCGTTGCAGACATTGTCTTTCCGGGATGGTCTGATACAGGCCCTCACGGAGGACTGCTTTGCCAGTGCACTGTCAACGTGCGAATTTGTATGCGAGCAGCTACGCCAGTCTCGGGGTCTGTGGGTGAGTGGCATCGAAATCAGGGTGTTGGCTAGGCTGAGGACAGGGCTTTCCGAACACGATGGGTCCGATGCTGTCTTTCGAGGTCTTGCTTGCGGTTCGAGTGCGTGTTGTGAAGCCGGTCTGGTCGTTGGCTGATGCACAGTTGTTTCCCGCGACCGGTCACAATGGGCCGGCTTCACGAGCACGCGTCCTAGGCCTCCTCGCTCAGCTGTCTCTACTGCTGGAACGAGTCGGCACGACCCCTCCGCATCGCCTCGGCACCGCGGCGGTGTATGGCCGCCATCTACAGGTCTACCTCCGCCGGCGCATCATCGCCCTATGCATCGATCACGACCGTCAGGAGACGAACCGCTTCGGCGGTTCTCTGTCTGCTTTTGCGACCAATGGCGGTCACACGTTACCGGCGCAGCAAGCAGAAATGACCATTGATCAGCTTTTCGCAAGCAATCAGGTCTCGCCCACGGATCAAGCCCAGTCTTCGATGGCGCTGAACTGGAACGGTGAGTCCCGTGGTGCCATTGCGGACGGAGGATGCAGCACTAACGAACAGACGTCAACACGCTAAACTTCCTAGACTCGGCTGCCGGATGGACGGAGGATTTCTTCCGAATCTTCGGCGACGAGCATTAGACATCGCTTGACCCGCTTGTGATATGCATGCAGGCGTATCCTTTGGCCGTCTTGCTATTTGCGCTCATCAGATGGGCGTCCGGGCTTGAAGACAGCCTAGGTCTAGTCCCCGGGTCCGGATCGGTTCCCCGCCGTGAGCAAGAACGGAGCCTCGAGAGCTGACCTCTGAGAAGACCGGTAATTCGCAGCTTTGCCATGTGCTGCTGCGTACCAGGAACTCATGAGCGGAAGATCGTTGATACGACTGTTCCCGGAGCCGTTATAAGCCAGATACAGGGCACGTAGACCAAGCTCAGAGCCTCCCTTGATACACTTTCGACAAATGCATGCGTTTTCGATACGGAAGGGGACGCCTCGTTGATTTACTTGAGACCCTTGAGCCACCTCGCTCGGATCTCCGCTGCATGCTCCTTGTTCTTCACCGCGCGGTCCTTCGAATCGGCAGCGCGTCGGTCAATCCAGGTCTGCCTGTCGGCCAAGTAGTCCTTGAACCTCTCCTCCCTCTGCTTGACAAGGCCCTTCTGGTCGTCGGTAAGGTTGGCGCTGTCAGCACCTTGGGGCACATCGTCCTGAGGCACTACAGGTCGTCGAGGCAGTCGCTGCTCCACCGGCGGGAGGGAGAGCTTGGGGCCGGGCAAGGTCTGGTACCAGTACGCGGTAGTGGACCAGTCATCTCGGAGATGGTTGCCGTGCCCCGTCTCCATCGTGACCTTGATCTTCTTGGAGAACCGGATCGGATCCGGCAGATGCCATCGGTACGAAACCTGCGAGTTCGCCACGTCGTCCTCGTGGATGATTGTACCGGCAAAGTTGTAGGCGTTCTTCTGCATACCCCAGCCCTGGGAGAAGTAGTCTTCACCGCCGGTGCCGTGGAACGAGGGCGGCCAGACGTCGTCGTCGACGAAAATCATGTCATCGCCCTCACCCCACCACGTCTGCAGTAAGCTCTATAACTTTGATTCAGAGGGGTGACACTCACCCCCTGGAAGTGGTACACTGAGTGATTGCACCCGATGAAGTTGCCCTCGCCCTCGGTCTCAAGGATGACATAGTTACCCTTGCCGTCCAGGTTCTTCACCTGCGTCTCGAGCGAGTTGGTCTGGGTACCAGCGGGGGCCCAACCCTTCGTGGGGTTCTCCCGCTTCCACATCGAGTGGAAGTACAGGGTGTCGGCGGGAAGAGCGTCCTTGTATAGCTCGTAGTCGATGTAGAAGTACTGTTGATCAGTCGCATTCCTTCACTCTCGTCGCGTCATGCCCCTGGAGCTCACCTGGATGTACGGATTCTCCCCCTGATTCTCGATCTCGATCCGAGCACGCTTGTTGAACGGCATGGTCAGGTAGCAGTTGGCTCCACAGTTTCCGCCATACTTGTGCAGCTCGGACGGCTTTACCGAGACGGAGAACGGAAGGGAGTCGAAGTTGCCGGGCATGGAGTTGCCTATGGTCATTCGGAGTGCCGTACGACCGCACCGGCCTGTTAGGCATGGATATCGGACTCACCGATGCAGAAGAAATCGCCAAGTGGAGCGAGAACCGACGGCTCGGTCTGGTCGTCCCAGTACATCTTGATGATCACCTTTCGGTAGCTGCTCTCAGCATCTCACCTCGATTCCGATATGGCTCGCTGCAAAGACGCACTAGTCAGGGTCATTGTCTTCGTACACCAACCCAAGAGCTGGGTGCACCTCCATCATGGCTACGCCCGTCTTGGAGTAGGGAATGAGCCCTGGCGTTAGGCTCAGACAGATGACTAGTCACGGCTCGATACGTACCGGGCCCGAGGATGCGCCTGCAAGCTTGCACGAACCACAGGTGCGTCAAGGCGCCTGGACTGGACGATCAGCTCGACACCAATCGGATGAGGACAAGGCTCACCCCTCGATATCGGCCAGAGTGACGGTCTCGCCGGGCTTCACGATGAAGGCATCCTCGTTTTTGCCTGGATATCAGCGAGCTCGAGGCATGAGGGTCTGTTTGGTAGCGGCTTACCGCTATGATCCCAGCTCGAGACACGAGCGGAACGAGCAGTCTTCTTCTGTGCTGCGGCGGCAAGCAAATCTTGGCCTTGAGCTCGGATGGACATTTCAGTAACGATTCTTGTGGCTTTGGGGCAAAGAGGATGGTTTGTTGCCAGACCATTTTCCGGGCTGGCTCGTCTTATTATATGATTCCTTGGATGGGCGGACAGAAGGCAGAACTGTTCGCTCCTGCCGGCCGGCGCTGCCCTCACTGCATTACCGGGTGGGGCTAAGTTGTGCGGGCAAGAACACCAGCATTCTTGAGCTGCCTACCGGACCGGGGAGTAAACAATGACAGAGCCCGGTAGGAAAAGAAACCCCACCGGGTGGTTTTCCCCGCGCCCCGTTCGGACACCATCCTCCGGGGCTACTGACGTTTCATGCAGGTCGCGGGTCGACCGTCTTGTCACACGGCCGAGTGGACTCAAGCCGACTCATCTTAGCCGGTCCTGCATTTGAAACCTGCCACGTGATGTGTTCGCCGCCCGTAGGTCTCCGGACCGCGAGCACAATGGCCCTCTGCAGCGTCTGGTCACATGGGGGAGCCCTTCTACGGTATTGTAATTGGCTCGCGCAAACTCCAATGCGTTGCCCCAACTCCTGACAGCAGGGGCAGAAACAGCGGCACTCTTTGGGTAGTTGGTGTCGCACACGTGGCTCAGGGAATCGGACATGGGAAATGCATCGTCATACGTCTCTGGTCGCGACATAATCACATAGAAATCCTCTCTATTCCTCGAGAGATCGAAGCCACCTCGCTCGGACTTCCTTCGCCAGCTCCACATTCTTCCTAGCCCGCGCCTGGGAGTCCTCGGCGCGCCTGTCGAACAAGACCTGTCGATCGGCCAGGTACTCCTCCATCCTCTTCGCGCGCGACTCCACCGCCTCCCTCTGCGCCAAAGTCATCTTGCTGATATCAGGCTCGGTGATTCCATCTCTGGGGATGGTCGCCTTCCTGGGAATCCGCTGCTCAACCGGAGGAAGCTCGAGCCTTGGCCCAGGGAGGGTTTGGTACCAGTAAGCGGTGGTACACCAGTCGTCCCTCAAATGATCGGCGTGGCCGCTCTCGAGGCATACCTTGATCCGCTTGTTGAAGCGTACCGGGTCCGCCAGGTGGAACCGGTATGAAACTTGGTTCTGGGCGACGTCGTCTTCGTGAATAATCGAGCCGCAGAACGGGTACGCGTTCTTCTGCATCCCCCATCCTTGCGAGAAGTAGTCCTCGCCTCCCGTGCCATGGAGGGACGGCGGCCAGGTGTCATCATCGATGAAGCTATGCATCAGGATGCTTGCAGTTCGGTGGCACTCACAACATGTCGTCGCCTTCACCCCACCACACCTGTATGTCAGCTCGCTGGTCAGTGAATCACGAGGAATGGCATACGTTCTGGAAGTGGGTGACCGAGTGATTGCAACCGATGTAGTTCCCCGCACCCTCCGTCTCCAGGATCACATAAGTCGACGCCGCGTCCAGGTTCTTGATGCCCTGGATTTCCCGCGAGTTGGCAGCCATGTAGCTCGGCGCCCAGCCGTTTGTCGGGTTCTCCCGCTTCCACATCGCGTGGAAGTACATGACGTCTTTGCCGTGCGGAGTGGGGTAGAGCTCGTAGTCGATGTAGTAGTACTACCGTCAGCACGCACAGACGTTCCACGGCCGCACGCACTTGGACATAGGCGTTGTCCCCTTGGTTCTCGACTTCAACTCGAGCCCGCTTGTTGAACGGCATGGTGAGGTAACAGTTGAGCGCAGATGTGCCGCCGTACTTGCGGTCGTCCATTGGTCGCACGGAGACGGTGAATGGAAGCGACTGGAAGTTGGCGGGCATAGATTGCCCGACACAGAAGAAGTCGCCGAGAGGCGCAAGGACAGACGGGTACTCGTTGTCGTCCCAGAAGATCTTGATAACTACTTTACGGTAGCTGTCCGTCAGCTCATGGGCTTCCGTTTCTGTTGGTCACATTGTTACGCACAAGTCAGCATCGTTCTCTTCGTCGAACAAGCCCAGTGCTCGAGGAACTTCCATGAACGGGCAGTTGGTCTGATTGTACGGTGCCACTCCTGCCGATCAGTACGGTGGCTTGAGGCCAAAGACAAGATCTCACCCGGTCCGAGTACGCGTCGGCATCCTTGAACGAACCACAGATGCGTGATGGCCCCAGGTCTGTACCTCAGCTGATTGTGATGTGAGCCCCATGGTCAAAGCTCACCCCTCGATGTCCGCCAGTACGATCGACTCGCCGGGACGGACGAGGAAGCTATCTTCGTTTGCGCCTGCTCCATGAGCCCCACCCCTCTCTTGGCGACATCGCACTTGCAGATGTCACTCACTCACCAGAATGATCCCAGCTCGACACGCGCCCGGTTCGCGCAGACTTGCGGTACGCTCCCGCCGAAAGAAGGTCGCTGCGATTCATGCTGGGTGAAGCTGCCCTGCTGTGTCGTCTTGATTGGGGACTCTTGCCCGCAAACGTACGACTCTTAAGCCTCCCATGTACCGCATTGTGCTTCCCAACTCGGTGCCGTGCCGGAAAGACGACGGAGAGACTGGGCTCCCGCAGGGTGATGCCAAGACTCCTGTCCGGTTCTCGGCGGTGGATACTCCCCGGCCGGGTCCCCAGAATGTCCCGGGGATCCGACACATCCGCTCTATTCACGTCGGACCAACTCAACCCAGCGTTCCCACTGTGCCGGATGCACCAGGTTACCCTTACCCGGCCGGCGCCGGGCGGGGTGTTGACCGGAATGCTTTTTCAGCGGCAGACAACGTCAGATGGTAACCGGGCAGTTCCTTCATCCCCCGTTATTGACACCTCATCAGTCCCTGCTGACATCTCGCTCGACGCAGACGGTATTTAGCATCGCGCACAGACGATGTGGAGAACCACCAACCCCTGGTTTCATCTCCACATCTCCACACTTGCACGCCCCCACAGGACTCCCTAGCACAGCACCCACCCCGCAATCGGCTCTACAATGTCTAGCATTACATCCGCCCCGGGTCATGATATTGAGGACGTCCCGACCAAGGCCGAACTTGCCGTCGACCACCTCGAGCATGGGGCCGAGCCCACCTTGCAAGGACCTCTGGAGACCAAGTTCGCTGGTGAGCAAAGAGTGGTGCATGCCGATGGGGGAACGCACGCTCATCGCAGACTTGAGCCGAACCCAGGTGTTCAGATACTTTTGGCGAGCCATATTGTTCTGCCTCATCGCTTGCTGGGGAGGTACGAACGACGGCGTGAGTCGAGATGGTGGTGGTGACCCTCCCCTGGGCACACGGGCTGATGACAGTTCCAAGGGCAGCTTCCTGGCAATGTACTGCCCTTACCGGCCTTTGTCGCAACCATGGCCGACACAACCATCGACGGCCGACCAGCCATCGCGGGATTGACCGTCTCCTTCCTATCCGGCTTCCCGGCCATGGCCCAGATCTTCGGACAGTTCCTCGGCGGTCCGCTGTCGAACCGTATCGGCCGCAAGTGCGTACCCGTCGGGCCTCGGTCCGGGACTGGGACTGACCCTGTAGGGGGAACATGATCGTTTTCTCCGCGTTGTTCATGGTCGGCTCGGCCCTTTCGATCTCGGCTCAAAACTGGCAGTGGTTCACGGGTGCCGGCGTCGTCACCAAGTTTGCACTGGGCATCGCGCAGACGACCCTGATTGTGTACATCGCCGAGATCGCGCCGTTCCAGCTCCGAGGGACCGGCATGGCCGCGTACCAGCTCTTCCTGGCTGGCGGTCAGCTGATCGGTGCCATTGCGACCCAGATCCAGATCAAGACGGACCCCACCGTCTGGCGGCCATTGATGGCCTCCGAATTCGTCATGACAGGGGTGAGTCAGCATGGAAGACGGCCCGGAATGCGCGGTAACGAATCAGATCTTCGTCATCATGCTGCCCTTCGTCCCCGAGTCGCCAATCTACCACATCCGACGAGGAAATGAGGAGAAGGCGAAGAAGTGCTTGGTCCGGCTCTACGGAACCGCGCCAGGCTATGATGCGGTGAGTGCTGTGGCCGGGCACGATGTATTTCACGTCATGGCTCACAGGCAGGATCACGAGTACCGGGTGGTCGTCGAGCAGATCGCGGCCGAGCAAGCCATCCTTCACCAAGATGGCAAGCGCGCCTCGATCTTCGAGATCTTCCAGGGCTCGAACCTCCGGCGAACTATCGCTGGTGTGGTCGGCGCGTGTTCGCAACCCCTCGCTGGCGCACCTCTGCTGTTCAGCTACTCGACCTACTTCTTCAGCATCGTCGGACTGAGCGACCCATTCCTCGTCACGGTGGTCATGTGAGTGGAGTTGTCCCCTCCCATGGTCATCCCGAGCTGAACAGCAGCGATGTGGTCCTGCTCATCGTAATCGGGATCTCGATGTACCTGTGTGAGCGGGTCGGACGAAGGTCGATGATGCTATCGTGAGTGCTGATCAACGCGAATCCAGATATGGGCTAGTCAGCTCATCTTGCAGAGGCTGCTTCCTCATGTTCCTCTTCAGCCTGGGTCTGGGCGTGACCGGTTCGTTCACGAGCCGGGCGTCAGACCGCGCTGCTCTCGGACTGCTGCTGCTTTGGGTTATCTCTTACTCATTCTCCGCGGCGCCCATCGGCTTCATCGCTGCCGGCGAGACCTCGACGCCTCGACTTCGTGCGCATACGTCGGCTGTGGCCTTTGCGTCGCAATCATCCTGCTTGTGAGTTGTCGATAGATCGCGTCACGCCGAGCAGTGACTGATCCGCAGCTTCATCTTCTACTGGACTGTGCCTCTCATGCTCAGCCCCGATGCGGGCAACCTTGGCGTCAAGGCCGCCTACATCTTTGCCGGCCTGGTGCTGCCCGTGTTCGTTATCGTGTACTTCTTCTACCCCGAGGTGAGTTCCCGAGGCTGCACCGATCGACATACCATTGACAGGCAGACAACCGGGCGAACGTATGTCGAGCTCGACGAACTCTACAACATGAAAATCCCGGTCCGCAAGTTCAAGTCGACGGTCACGAGCACCGAGAGCCGCGGTCTCAAGAACGAAGCAGTCATAACTCACGCCGTCCACCAGTGAGCGCTGCATCGCGCTTGCTGTGTGCTGTCTACGTGCTGCGTTTGTAGTACCTTCCGCTTCTTGCTTCAGCGTACTGTATACCCTGAGAGGTGGGCTTCTGGCATGATATTTGGATGATCGAAATGAATTGTTCATCGTCTTCATCCATCCAACTCATGAACGACCTGACCTCTGAAGGTGACTGGTCTGGTTCCATGGCTGCTTGATTTACTCACACTCGTATCAGCGTCACTTTCACTCCATCAAGCGTCCACCATCCGACCCAGCAGGGCACTCGGACGCATGCGATGACGTCTTGAGACCACAAGCACTGGCTCTCTGTTGACGTCGTTGCCATCCCTGACGTTGTGCAGGACAAGGTGAAACGAGCGAGATGGGTCAGACGACCTGTCCAAGGGGGAAGCTGTGGGAAACGGGGTGAGCCGCGCCCATTCGCCCACCAAACGCCCTTGTTGGTGCTCACGGATCTGGTGGACATCCAAGTCTGCCGTCTTCGGCGTGGGAACTGAGCCTTCGTGCCATCGGTGAAGGCCATACAGACGCGAGTCCAGCCACTTTCAAGGACCGGTATTGCATCTCCCACTGCGCCCCACTTCTCACTTCCGGTTCCCGTTGAAGGCAAACGGGGTTCTTGAGACTGCCAAACATACCTGCGTGAAACAGTGCACCGAAGCGGGTCGTCGAAGTGCCTCCCTCTGGGCCTGGTCATGTATACATGCTTTCAGTCGACATGACATATTCCCCTCGCGCTAGATAGAGACGTCGCCTCCATTCCGCAGCCACCCACTCGCGATCGACACCTTTAAAGATTGACATCTGCGCGTTTCTGGCGCGCCCACCACCCGCGTTTGGGTCTCGGCAGAGGATCTCGCAGCGTGCACGTCAGTTGTGCTCGCTTCTTCAGCAACGAGTCGATTTCGTGTGCGAAGCTCGTGAGGACCTCCCTCGCGTCGTTCGTCGGCCCCTGCAGGTCCAGCCATTGCGAGCTCTCCCGACATTCTGTGTGCAGACTCTTGAATCGAGATCTGAGCTCCCCGAGTGTCCCTTGATGATCTGTCACCTGTCGACGTACCCCGATCACGCGGGTCGAGCGGAGCTCCGAGCTCCGTATGCACCGAGATGTCATCTGGTACGATGTTAGCTGGGCACTGTAAAGCTTCAGTGAAATATCGTCCCATAGCTCGTCGAGTTGGTCTTTCAGGCTGAGGGGCAGCGCGGAGTCGCCCGACCCCATGGTCCTCGAAATAGGTGTTGTGGAATGTAGACGACAACATCGAGGCATGAGAGAGCTTTCCCATGCCCCTCCCCTCTCACCTGACACCCAGACAGTTTGACAGCAGAAGCCTGTCCATAAAGGATGCAGGCCCTCCGTTGTGCCTTTATGAGGCTGCTCAATGTGTAGGCGAATGGTGGGTCCCCACGGTCATCGGCCATGATGCCGGACGCCTTTCCCCCGGGCAGACCTCTGCCGTCACGAGCAGCTCCCGGTCATGTGCCGATCCAGGCCATGCGACCTTCGGCTTACTCCGACTTCCATGCGGCAAACGAGCATGGGACATTCGCATGGGAGTTTCCCGCACTTCTCAAACTCTACGATGGTCTTCCTGCATTACCTCGTTTTGTACAGCAGACGGCTCCCCGCTGATTTAGCTCCCCTGCTCCGCCAAGGAAGACCGGAGTTCTGGCGAACGAACGGTCCTGAAGTCAGAGTCCATGCCCTAGCGGTCTGTCATGCTGCTCGGGATACAAAACGGTAGATAGCGAAACACGAGGCGTGCGCTGTGGCTATGGGGGCAGTATGAGACAATAATCACGAAGAAGACACTCCCGGTTCCACGGCATCTTCGCCGGAGCAGGAGCAGGAGTCTCGCCACCACGCGCTGATGTCGGGCTGTCCGTCAGTGTGGACTACAGGTGCGCAACCGCGGGGTTCGTCAGACCGGTGCGGTTGTAGGTGAGCGGGGACCTGTAGCTCACTCGTGCTTCAGGGAGACTTGCTTTCACCGTCCCCCAAGCGCTTTTCAATTCTTCAGCTCCTGCCCGGAGTGTCGACAGCTGGCCCGACAGAGACTCGCATCTGGCTTCCAGATTCCCTTGCGCCGCAGACTGTCCCGAAGCATTCACATGCTCCCTGATGCCCTTCAAGCGCAGGGCAAATGAATCATGGCGAACGGTATGCATGTGCACCTGAGCGGACTTGTTGTCGATCAGGCTGTCCGTGCGCACCCAATGTTTGACCTTGTCCTCGCTGAACATTGTTTCGGCGCTCGGCAGGTCCTCCAAAGCTTTGGTGATGTGGGACTCCAACAGCTTGAGCTCCTCCTCTTGTTCTCGAAAGAAGTCCTTCTCCGCTTCCAAGGCGTTCTCCAAGAACGACACAGACAGGTTGACTGCCTGGTAGTAGGAACAAACGATGAGCTGTGGATGGTAGGTCAGGTGGCGAGCGTTGTGTAGTCGGTGACGTGCATTCATATGCATTCTGCCTTCCCGCGAGACTTTAGGCCCTCTGTGACACCCGGGACATATCTATCTTTCCTCCTGCATCGGTCTTCTGCAATATGAGAGACCGAGTTTAAGGTGAGAAGGCCCTCGATACGGCCACGTGGAGCTCTTTGTCGTGCACATGATGTTACAACAAAGGATACTGCTCATTGTTCCCCCTTGAGAGGCGTACCGCTCTGAACCGGCACTAAATTCAGTCGCTCAGAAAATTAGAGGACAACGTATGGCGCTGTCGAGCTCCGTCAGTATCAGATGCGTTCCATGGCGGGCAGTGAAGGGAACCAGAGTTTCATGGCTCGTCCGGGGAAGGCAAGCTGCCTGCCACCTCAGTACAATCGATTACATGTGCTCGACAATCAGCTCTCTGCTCCGACAGGGGCATAAGGCGCGCACACGCATCTAAGTTTCACGGATAGCCTTATCCCAATTCGAGCGTCGTCCAAGTCATTGCCATCAACCATCGTTTCTCAAACTGCAATGCTCAGTACGACCCCTTCTCATCCAAGCAGCGGAAGCTTCGGCGGCAGTGGGTGACAGATGTGGATGCTTCAAGACCACGAACGACCGTCCTCCAACGCTCCTTCAAGCCCGTCAACTCCGTCTGCAGGGCACTGCGCGCCCGGCTCAGCTCGACCCCTCGCCACGCCATACCCTCCAGCCCTTCGGTGATGTCCATCAGGTGTTTCACAGCCACATTCAGCTTGTCCGCGTGCTCCGAGTATTCATGCAGGGTGCAGTGCATGTCGCGCACGGCCCTGTCGCTCAGAGTCAGACGCTCGTAATAGCTCGTCTCTATGTCCGACACGGTCGCGCGCACAGCCGAGGTGGCTTTGCTGAGGTCCTTGCTGAGCACATCGATGGCTCTGATCGCTTGCGTTCTGAGGTCGCATCCGTCGGACATGTTTGTCTGGCTGAGAGGGGAATCGTTCTGAACAAGACGGGCACCGTCGCAGCGACGATTGATATAAAGCTTCGTCGCGGTGGGGCAATCATCGATACAGCGATGCCGAAGGCCCAAGTGGGATTGGGCCTCGTGACGCCTCCGGCCTTCGTCTGCTTGGCTCCGACGCCTAATCAAGACGCCGATCTCTCCACTGCGAAAGATCGCTCTACACCCGGAGCACGGCGCGAAGGCAGGCCTAAAAGGCGACACGATGAGTGCGACAGCTACGCCGCCGCATGGCCGAGCGAAGGCCCCGCGGGCGTCGGCGAGGTGCCTTCCCGAGTCCAAGCTGCCGTCGTAGGCTTTCAACGACCCGGTAGATACATGCGCATACTGTAGATCACTCCTTCTTCGCCTTCTCTGCGCCGGTGGTCCGCCCGGACGCGGAGTAGATGATTGTCCCCGCTGCCGTCAGCCCCAGACATCCCCGCCGCCTGACCGGAAGGCGGCTCACCCATGACCAGTCCACCGCCCACGAGCAGGCCCGCGTTCACTCCCGTGCCGTAGTACCACACCGAGATGCCCAGTGAGACGGCTTTGCGCACCGTCAACACCAGGTTGACGGTCGTCGAGTTGACCCGCTGCGGGTCAGCGCTGGTCTGTCCGAGCTTTTGCCAGTACCGGCTGCGTGGGCGCTACTCACCGAGGTGAGGCGATTGACACCGCCTATGCACACGCCCTGCGTGAAGACGTTGAGGACCAGAGCGAGGAGCGCCGAGGGCACGGCTATCCGACCGAGCCCGCCCAAAGCCTTCCCGCCGGTCAAGCCGGACGGAACGCTCACCAGCGATACCGGCGGGGAGAGCACGAATGCGGACAGGGTGTTCTGAAGACTCGGGTAGATTGGGAGGAAGAACGGGAGTGAGAGGAAGTGCTACCATCAGCTCTAACCTTCTTCGATCCTTGACATGGTTCATGGTCCCCATGTACTTCCACACACGTGTGTATCCTCCGCGATGACCGACGTGGAGCGCGCGCTGCGACTCACAATGTAGAACAGCCCTTCGCGCCATTGCGCCCCATGTCGCCTGTACGTTTCCTCCTGGAACAGCCCGAGGAATGCCGACAAGAACAGCGCGAGAGTCAAAAGAGCGATGCCCAGCGCGAACTGCACGTTCTCGCCCAGCGCGCCCGCTGCAGACTGAGTGCGGAAGTCCCCGGACCCGGTCGGGGGGGACGGCGGTGCGGGTCGGGACCGACTGGGCCGTGGTGTCGACAGCGTCGCGAGGGTGATGCCGATCGTGATGATTATGCCCGCAAACTGCGATCAGACGAGACACGTCAACGAGGCCGGCAAGCAGATGTACCACCTGACCGGGCGTGAATCGCCGTTTGCCCATGAGGTAGCCGGTCAGCATCGATACGCATAGTCCTGCCGTATCAGTGCTCCTCGTCATCCGGGCATGCAACCGCTCGCCACGCACCTCCGCTGCGGAAGATGATGTGCAGAGTGAGGGGGACCTTGAGCGCGAAGACGTAGTTGTTGACTGCGGTCAGAGGGTGTCCACCTCGAGTTCTGCCGCACCGCAAGCACCGAGGTGCTTGTCACCAGCGACGCAGGTGAGACTTGACGTACTCAGGCTGACCCCGAGAAAGAGCACGACCTGCACCATCCACCGCTTGAGCGGCACCTGGCGTTTGCGCAGGTGTAGCCGCGGCAGAGCGCCCTTCCAGCTGATGGACAGCTGCGACCCAACATTCTGGATCGCCACGTAGAGGAACTGCGCGAAGGTGAGGAACGTGCCTGCTGTCAGTGCATGCGGAGGACAGACCTGACCGAAGAGGCCCCGCTCACCCGACGCCGGGAGGCTCTGCAGGAGCGACTCGAGGGCCCAGACGTTCCTGCTGTCAGTACCGGTCCCCGCAGGATCCAAGATCGGACTAGGCCATCAAGCGTCTGCTGCACGTTGGCCAACTCACGAGCAGCAGCCCCCAAACACCAGCGACAGGATCAAGACCCACTCTCCCGCCGCCGATCTGATCACCGCACTGGCCAGAGACGAAGGCGCGCCATCGTCCCTTTGTGCGGGTGGTCGCTTGGTGGACGACATGGGTCAACGTCGAAACGAGACCGATCGCTGGGCCAATTCCTCATCTTGATTCAAATGCGCTTGTTTACGACTCTACCTCGTCCATGGTCATTTCCGTTACGTCCGAACGGCACGTCACGACGACCACGGTGCACGTCAACGGTAGGGCCATCCACACCGACGAGGTCGTGCATATCTACACTGTTGAGCCGCATGGAACGGTCGATACGAGGGCACACAGCCGGCGAGATGGACGTGGGCGCGTTGGGGCCGTCCTTGGTGTCTGGGCTATATGGCTTGTCCTCATCTACATGATCTAGCTATGGTACGTCCGGCTGCGACTGACACGACACTGGACTGGGACTGATGCAAAGCTGCTCTGACTAAACTACCATCCGCCATCCGTCCGGTGTAGACCAGACTCGCGTCACACCGCCGAGATCTTCTCCATATCCCTGCCCTCCTCCCACATCGTCCGGCCGCTACACGCACACACCGTCTTGTCGTTGCCCCACGCGCCCGCGCTCCGCGCGACAACACCAGCAAAGATCGTCCCCTTCCCTGCGGTCCCATTCGCCCCGGCATCCGCTCCCCCGCCCTCCGCACCCGTCTTGGCCTGGACGACGCAGCCC
>JAHXHD010000739.1:0-16135 GCA_019857685.1 Papiliotrema terrestris
GGATAGCATCGGATCCGTGCGCTGAGAAGTAGTCCTGTAGGTGAGCTTTTGACCGGTGCAGTATGGGCTCAAGGGTCGACTCACTCCACGGTCAAAGAGGCGCACCATGCCATCGGGTTTCTGGACTCAGCTCGTCACCAGCGAGGAAAAGCTCACTCACCGCAGGCATTCGCTCAACGAAGCGACAGAACTGGTTCTCCGCCTCGTTATCTGGGTGTCAGCCTGTCCGGGTCTGCCCCAGCTGTATTTACCCATGTCGAACGCCGGCTTGGGCGCCGACGTCGACTCGCTCCCGTACATCGGCTGCTGGTCAGCTGATGGCCAAGGAAAGCCAGCAATCGGTAGCTGACCATGTTGTTCAGACGATTCTTCTATCGTTCCTCAGGAGCGCAATCGAGTGTCTAGGTAGAGGAGGGCGCGTTGAAAGTCAGAGATCCATGGGCGGTTGACTGGAAACGCGTCACGTCGAATTCATGACCTCCCCGCGTATACTTCCGGCGGAAACAGTCGGGCGGTCATCGCCGCCTGCTATGGCGATCCGTGCGCTGAGGCACATGGCTGACCCGTGGTGACCTACATCCTTTCGTCCTGGTGGAGCGCTGTCAATGTCGTCCAAGCCCAATCCGACATCGACCGCTTGATCGACTCTAGACCATCGCACACCAAGGAGGGAAGGATGATGACAAGGGATCGAGTACATCAAGCCCCGTCACGGTCCTCTCAATCCTCAGTAACTTTGCAAAAGCAAGCGACCCTATCACCTTTCGGCGGTCGATCTAAACTCCCATCTATCACTTCAATCGCATCCAGTCCGCGAGCACGTCGAGAGAAAGCATGCTCTCAAACATGTCCCTCGGCGACGCCATGAAGGTGGCACTCAAATATGACCTCACGAAGAAGGTTGAGCGCACTCTGGATTTGGGCAACGACAACGACATTATTCCGGAAGACCTGTGGGCGGGTCTGCAGAGTCTTCGTGCAGAAGTTGAGGCGCCTATCGACCAGAGAATCACGGACGCGGCAGCATGGGCCCAAAGTCTTCTGAGAGACGCAAGAGAGATCGAATCCACGGTTCCTGACTCGGGGCTACGACAGACAGCGACTTCTGCCCGCCTCCGAGACTGCGCTTACGCCCTCACGTGTGGCAGCCTGTGCACTGCCGTCGACGAGATGCCATTCGTCGGACTTGGCGCGCCTGCGATGAGTCTGCAGCTGAGTCCGACCTGGTCAGCATACTCGCAGACCGGGCGCGCTCATACACGGAAGTTGCAGAGAAAAGCATACAGGAAGCAGAAGAAGTGCTTCGCTATTTTGTGAGCAGGACAGCACAGCGATCCCTTCTGTTCTTCCGTTCCTTTTCCCTGCTGATGAATAGAGGTCAAATTGAATGGGAGTCCGGAGCCAGGGGGAGGCCGAGGCAGACCCATGCACCCGAAAGGGGTCTTGTGATTGTCTACACCTACATGACTGTACCGCTGGGATGAGCATTATAGAAGGATCGCGGTGCATTTCCATTCACCGACAGGCCAATCACGAGCAGCTACTGAGATCCCTGCAACCGCATCGCGCCTTTGTCGTGCACTTCAAGCGTTCTGCGTACGTTCTGCGTACTTGCCGTGACCACAGCCACCAGATCGTGAGGCACATAGGCATAATTACACAAGCAGACACTGCATAAATCACCAGCCCCGCGCCCCGCCAGCTGTTCTCCTCAGACTCCTTCGACCACGGGAGCGAGGGGTGCAGGGATGCACCACTTCCGAACCGAGCGGCTGAAGTGCTTCGCCCAACATCCGCAGGTCCCTTCGCGGGTCCGGACCCTCCAATTCTTGACAGGGCGCAGGTCCGGAAATCACTCCACCTCAGATCTCCCACCGTCGTGTGCCGCGCTGTCATCCGTGGCCGAGCCGAAAGCGAGGAGCTTCAAGCTGTCCCATACACAGCCCGTCGTTCCCTCACTTTGCGCATTTGCGTCCGCGCGAAAGTGACGGCCCGTCTGAGATGATGGTGGCGTGTTGCGGGCATTCGTGACATTGCTTCGGGACAGACACCTGCATGGGAGTTTGCTGACTACACATGAGGTCGGCCTCGCTGCTTGACCACACGTTGTCGGTTAACGGGAGTCGACGGTCGACGAAGCGCGGACGCGTGCCATCACATCCTCCTGGTATGCACGTCTGAATATCCGTCAGACCCCGTTGAGAGGGAAGCAAGCATGCCCGAGTGCGCCCTAGTCTGCTTGCGTGGTTCCGAAAAAGAAAAAAAAACAAAACCCAATGTGGTCGTAAGTAAAGCACTCTGTGTCGCGCAAGATGACACCACACGCCATTATGCTGACGGAAAGAACTGTGTGCCAGATCACGTCCGAAGTGGTCCAGACCCCAGCCGGACTTCGTTGCATTCACCAGACTGCGCAGACTAACCACTTTGCGGAGCGGTGCGTTTTCGTGCGTGGCACTCTGCGATCAAGCCCCAGGAACGTTCTATTTGCATTTCACGTGCGTGTTGACCTCACCGGATATGTCACAGGTACCGCCAGCGGCGTTTGAGTGAAAATAGCATCGGGTGCCTATTCCGCCGTTTCGTGGGCCCGAGATCTGTTCGTGGCTGAGTCGCGCTTCCTCGAGGCAGTGCGGGGATAGTGATGAATTGTCATCCGGTGGATCGGCGCCGCTCATTAGCGGGCCGGTGCTCTATTGAGAGCACATCACGCCACGCTAGACCATGCACAGGTCTTGCATTGATGGCCCGCTCCGTAAAAACCACCGACTACGCCGGCTAACGCGACGTGCGGTGTCTGTCATGCATGGCCGGGGGTCAGCGCAGGTCGCATCTGGTCAAAAGGGCAGGTCCACTAATAGATGGTCTCTGAAAGCACCATGAACACGCCCCGTCATCCTCAAATCCTGTACTCCAGCTGTGAAGAGGCGTCCGCAGAACCGCCAGACGGAGTATGGTCGCTACCGGGACTGTTGGCGTGGCAGGCCACTCGACAACCGCATCAGCCTCTGTTCTCGATCCAAAGAGAAGGGTCAACCGCGATCGATTCGCTCACGTACGGGCAAGGACTGGACCAAGCGCATCGCCTAGCAACCTCACTAGCTCGCATGTACGATGAGCGGTCAATTCCAAGAAGTAGGCCGGTCGCGATCTGGTTGGACAAGTCGATCGAGCTTCATCTTGCCATACTCGCCACGACGTTCGCCGGAGCGCCGTGGTTGCCGTTTGATCAGGAGGTCCCGGTCGATCGAGTGAGCACGTGTCTGGACGATAGCTCGGCATCGATCCTGCTGTGCGACAAGGCGCACTACGACAGAGCACGCACGGCTGCTGCGACGCGCTCCGTCCTTGTTCTCCCCTTCGATGATCTGGCTACTCTCGCCGTCGAGGTTGGTACGGACGGGTTGGCACTATCACAGCCGGCGGGGACCGAGACGGCGTATATGATCTACACCTCGGGGTCTACAGGTACGCCCAAGGGTATCGCCATCTCCCACTTGTCAGCCGTGACTTTTGCGTGCAGCGAGCGCAGCGTGTTGGGCATCCAGGGGACGGATGTAGTTTGGCAAGGATTCTCGCCGGCGTTCGACATGTTCATCGAGGAAGTGTGAGTCTGCGTACGTACCGAGTTTCGCCCCGAGAACTCACGAGTAGCTGGGTGTCAATCGCGGGAGGAGCGCATCTTTGGATCGGCAATCCTGCTCAGTGCCGGGACGTCGAATCACTGGGCGGGCCAGGAGGTGTGTGGGCCCAAAGCGGGATCACGGTTGTCAACGCTGTCCCCACCCTCGTCAACATCATGACATCGCTAGGAGAGGGCGAGCTGCCAGCGAGTGTTCGGCTCCTGAACCTAGGAGGGGAAGCATGCCCCCCGGCATTGGTCGAACGTCTGTCCCGTCCTTCTCTGACCATCGCCAACACGTATGGCCCCACCGAGACGACCGTGACAGCAACGTATGACTTGCTAGAAGCCGGACGACCGGTGACCATCGGAAAGCCGCTGCCCTTTTACCACGCGGTGATTCTCGACCACGACACTGCCCCCGTCGCTCTGGTCGAAGGAACCGAGGGGCAGCTCGGAATCGGCGGACCATGCGTCGGTATAGGCTATGTCGGCCGGCCCGACTTGACCGCAGACAAATTTATCGCTCATCCGCTCATCCCCGGCCAATGGCTGTACCTCACGGGCGACCGGGTTCGACTTGCTGAGGGTGGCAAGCTCGCCTTTGTCGGCCGGATAGACCACCAAGTGAAGCACCGCGGGTTCCGGATAGAGCTCGGGGAGATCGAGAGTGTTCTATCGACACAGCCTTGTGTGCAGGTTGTCTCGGTTATATGTGCGCGAGCGGGTCGGGAAGATGCGCGACTGGAGGCATACGTCGTACTCAAGGACGGTCACTGCGGGGCATTGTCCGCGCTGCAAGGCAGCGTGAAGGGTCTGCCAGCGTATATGCGACCCGAGCACTATGTGTTCCTCCGTCACGACGAGATGCCTCGACTGGCCAGCGGCAAAGTCAACCTCAACGCCCTGCATGCGATTTCGAACGAGCGGGCGCAACCAAAGGTCGTCCAACAGTCAGTCGTGAAGGACGAGATGACGCCACTCGAGGTGATCATGCAGGCCATGCGGGAAACATTCCCGCAAGCCGCTTCGAACGGAACGCTCACGCCGACTGCCGACTTCTTCTGCGACCTTGGGGGGCACAGCCTAGTCGCCGCTGTCCTGGTCTCACGTATACGTAAAATGGCGCGCGTTCCGCTGAAGACCATCGGTTTGGGCGACGTGTACTCGATGCGAACCGCTCAGGCTTTGGCCGACTATTACCCAGAGGTCTCGGTCAAAACGAGCCTTGAGACAAGCTCGGAGGAGTCCGTGGTCATACCATCTACACACCGACCCGTTTCGCGAGCTCGTTACACCGTTTGCGCGATTGCCCAGCTCCCGGCGCTTGCCTTGCTCGCATTTATCAACGGTCTCGGGTTGCTCACACCGTACTTTGTGTTCGACCTCGTTGACCTCAAACACGGAACTGGATGGGCGATACTCGCGGCGTACGCGACCTTCGTCATCTTGCCAGTCTTTACCGCTGTCGTCGGCATCATCGGCAAATGGGCTGTTCTTGGCCGAGCGAAGGAGGGCCGTCATCCCCTGTACGGGCTATACTATTACCGCTGGTGGCTCGCTGGGCGCTTCACCGACTTGATCGAACCGGCCATGGTCGCGGACAGTCCGCTGTACAGCCGTCTCCTGCGGGTGCTGGGCGCTCAAATCGGCACCAACGGGCACTTTAGCGCTATGCCAAATGAGCCGTGCCTCGATCTCATCTCAATCGGCGACGACGTGGTCATCGGCAAGGACGTCGTTCTCACTGCGAGCATAATTGAAGGGGGCGAACTGGTCCTTCAACGAATCACTATCGGCAACCGGGTCAACGTCGGCGCTCACTGCGTACTGGAAGGTGGGAGCCGGATGGAAGATGGATCGAAGCTGGAGTCGTTATCGATGCTGCCCGCATTCACGACGGTGCCAGCAGGCGCGATGTGGGGCGGGTCGCCTGCTCGGTTTACGGGGTCTGCGCCCGTCCCCTCGCCAGAAGTGGCAGCACGTCCGAGTCGCCTACATCGCTTCGCTTTCGGCTTCGCCTGCGCCCTTCTGTCCACCTTCGTCATACCCCTTCTGTACTTGGCACCGCAAGTGCCGGGACTGCTCATGTTCGTGGTCGTTTCTCTGAAGAAAGAAGGGTTGAGCCGATGGGCCCAGATGGGACTGCTCGCTCTCCCAGCATCGGTCGCGTATATCGTCTGCGTCTTCCTCGAGCTCGTCATCGCCCGTCGCCTCATCCTGGGCAGGATGCGACCCGGAACTCACCGCCTCCTGTCATTCTACATGCTCCGCAAATGGCTCGTCGACCGCCTCATGGACCTCTCGCTCATCGTCCTGCACCCCGTCTACGCCACACTGTACGTCGTGCCCTACTTGCGCGCGCTGGGCGTGCAGATCGGCCACGGGGCCGAAGTCTCCAACATCCGCGGGCTCAACTTTGAGCTCACCGAGATTGGGGATCAGTCGTTCCTGGCGGACAATGTGTTGGTCGGCGAGGCGGTCATCGAGGGGAACAGCATCACCTACGAGAAGACGAAAGTCGAAGCGCGAGCGTTTGCGGGCAACTCGGCCCTCCTGCCACAAGGCATCACCCTCCCTTCGAACAGTCTCGTCGGTGTGCTTTCGCTCGCTCCTCGTGACCTCGCCCCCGGCCAGAGCAGCTTCGGCAGCCCGCCCATCCGCATGCCGAAGCGTCCCTTGGCGTCCGCCAACCACCCCGACCACCTGCTCTTCCGACCCGGAGCGAAGCGGGTCGCCCTCAGGCTGTTCATCGAGGGCACGCGCATATGGCTCCCCCGGTTCATCATCATTGTCGCACTGGCCTTCGGCCTGGAGATCTTCAAGAAGATGCGCCACGACGTCGGACACTACTGGGTCTGGGTCATGCTGCCTGTGTTCGACTTTTGCCTCTTCAGCGCCCCAGCCGTCATCATCACCGTCACGCTCAAATGGATCCTCGTGGGCGGGTACGTCCCCTCCGAATGGCCACTGTGGAGCGTAGAGGTCTGGCTGTCCGAGTTCGTCACGTCGCTGTACGAGTCGCTCCTGGCGCCGATTCTGCTTCGTCACTTCGTCGGAACGCCCTTCCTCAACATGATCCTTCGCATGATGGGCGCGGTCATCGGATCGATGTGTACGCTCCTCTCGCACGACATGACCGAGTGGGACATGGTGTCGATGGGCGACGAGGCGGTTCTGAACCTGCACGCCGGACCTCAAACGCACCTCTTCGAGGACAGGGTCATGCGCGTGAACAAGGTCACCCTAGGAAGGCGAAGCGTGATGAAGCCGTATGCCATCTGCTTGCCAGACAGCAACCTCGGCGAGGAGAGCGAGCTGGGCAGCTTGTCCCTGGTCATGCGGGGGGAGGCTGTGCCTCCGATGGAGAAATGGAACGGGATCCCAATCAGGCGCAAGACTTAGTCCTTGTGCAACAGATCCGTGTCTAGGAACGCCAGCATCATATGTCTTGATGAACACTGCATATACCATCTACGTGCCCGTTCATCTATACCGCCAGCACCCACTACGTTCCCGGAGATTCTCTCATATCCTCGCGTACCACAGCTCTGCCTTGTTCTTCAGATCTTCCAGTACGACCTCCTTGTGCTCGTCGACAGCCCCCGCACGCGTGATTCCTCCAAACATGCCTACTCCACCTTCCTTATCGCTGAACACCGCCACACCCCCGCTCCAGGGGTACAAGATCGTCTCCCCCGTCTCCGCTTGCTCAGCCCTCTCCTCTGTATCGTGCGGGCGGTACGTCTGGAAGGACCAATACCTCCATCTCCCCCCGCCCACCTTGTGGAACAGCATCCACCCCCAGAACAGCTTCTCGGACCGCGCGACGTACACCTCGCTGTCGTCCGGTATCGGCACAGCGTTCGCCAATCTGATCTTCGGCATGATAGCTTTGACCTCGGGCGTGTCGTCCACCGGCCGGATGTCCAGCTCGCCGTACGCGCCGTTCAAGTACTTGCCGCGGATGTCGATGTGCTCGGCCGGTTCCTTATCCTTCTCGTCGAGCTTCAGCTCCGGGTCGATCATCCCCAACCACCCCGCCCAGCCGTCGATGCATTTCGCCTCCCAGTCCCGAGTTGGCAGGCCGAGAAGCTGGTCGACGACTTGCATCGTCACGACCTTGATGAGGGCCGGGCCCCACGTCCCGTCGTTGATCAGGACCGTCACGCCGATCTTCTCGTCGGGCAGCAGAAGCATCATGCTCGCTCCACCCGGTACGCCGCCCGGATGCGACCAGACCGTGTAGCCGCGGTACGAGTAGACGATCATTCCGAGACCGTAGGCTTGTATACCTTCTTCCGGAGAGGCTGGCTGGCCGGTGCTGGTCCAGAACGAGTGGGGCTTGGTGATCTTGGCGATTGTTTCCGCGGCGAGGACTTTGGGCTCGAGCAGCTCCTTCATCCATGTACCCTGCCGTCAGCGCCAGCCAATGGATCACTTCCACTGGTAATGACCAAGCACAGGCATGAGCTAAGAGCGAGAACGGTCGACTCACCATATCTTTGGGAGTCGAGATCAAATGCCCCGCACCCGGCCCAAAGTTGTTGTACCCCTTGGTCAACCACCTGAACCCTTTCCTCTTCTCCCCGAACATCTCGCTCGGCACATCATCACCGTCCCTGTCCTTCCACGCCGCAGACATCCGCTTGACGTCTATTTCTTCCACGTGCTGGTCCGCATATCGATCTGACTCGAGGGCCGCATTTCGAGGGTGCGCCGTATCAGTCATCCCTATCCGGCTGAGTATGCGCTCGCGGAGGTAGGTGTCAAAGTCCTGACCCGTGAGGGTGGGTATGATGTGCGCGAGCAAGGCGTATCCGGCACCGAAGTACTGGCAGGTCTCGCGGAAGGGCGCGGAAGGTGGGAAGAGGTGCAACACGGAGAGGATCTCCTCTGGGGATCGATCCCTGTCGTTAGATTCGCTCCTGTCGACAGAACCAACTGCGGATCTCGTAGCTTACCCAAAGCCCTGATCATGGCCGGGCATGCCACTTCGCATAGCTGTAATCAGCTCCGACATTTGCCTACAGCTGATGGAACTGACCTCCGAGATCCGCCAGCGTGCAGTTGTCACCAGCGATCGGATCCTGCAATTTCCAGCCCGGCAGCACGTCCTTGACTTTCGTGTTCCAGCTGAGCTTCTCGCCATTCTGTAGGACATGACCATCATGTATGAGCGTCCCGAGGGCCAGCGTCGTGAAGTGCTTTGACACCGATGCGATCGAGGATAGCGTCTTGCGATCAGTACCTTGACCTAAAGGGCCATTGAATGCGCAACATCACTTACGTCCTCACGCCAGTCCATATCCCCACTGGACTTTCCCCTCGTGCCGATATACTCGGCCCATTCCCCGCCGGTCTTTGGCTGCTGCACGACAGTGAGCGACACCCCTACGCTGTTCCATCTTCGGTGAACATTGTCCAGAATTTGGTCCAGCTTCTCAGTGTGGAGCGAGATTGTGTCGGCCATCGAGTGACGTATCGGGGGTCTCTGACCGAATTGAAAGCAAGAGAATGTTGTCTCTCACGCACGATCGATACATGCGCGTCCCCCTAGCCATGGCGTATCTGATAGGAGAGCATGGGGGGTCGCTTAGTGGAAAAGACGCTCGCCGCAGGCGACCATTCGGGGCCGAAAAAGACGGGCAACTTTGCCGCGGATGTTGCCGACCGTAACATATCTCCTCATTCCAGGCCAGCGAAGCATTTGAATACAAAGCAGAGTCCCAGCCACGGCCACGAGGATATGGGACTTGCGCAGATGCTGCTCAATCATGCCGGTGCATCCCTCGCATACGGCGTTGTATTGCCCCTACGTGCCACATGCCATTCCCGTGAGACGACCGGTACAGCTCCAGTCGTGTTAAACAATCTCTTCTACAGCTTCTCGAACCACACGTCCGCAACCGCCTCCGTATCGACCTCTGTGGGCACCACCGGTTCGTCAAGTAGCCCGTGCCTGTTGAAGTCGAAGAAGCCGACTCCTGGCCTTCCCTCTTGGTTACGCGTGAAGAAGGCTATACCGCCCTGCCAGCCCCAAACGACCTTTCCACAGTTGTCCCCCTCAGGTCCTGACGCGTCGTTCGCCTTGTCGTCGACCGGTCTACCATCTTTCCAGCCGACCTGATCGTACCCCCCAAGCGATATCCACATCCACTTGCGACCCTTGAGGCGGAACACGATGATCCAGTTGCGGACCCACTTGTCGTGCCAGCTGACGTAGATCTCGTCCTCGTCGTCCGGGAGGGGGCTCTTGCTCTGTTTTCGGATCCGTGGCAGGATGGCATGCAGCTCGGGCACCTCCTTGATCGGCTTGAAGTCGAGCGCGCCGTAGCCCGGATTACTGTATTTCCCGGAGATGTCAAAGTCGTTCGGCTGATCCGCATGTGCAGGGCCGTCCTCGGCATCTCGATCGAATGCTTTGTTCGGTTTGCCCAGATAATCAATCCAATCACCAAGGATACGCCGCTCCCAGCCCCCCTTTCCCGTCGGCGGAAGAGCGTCGGCCACATTCCCCAGGCCGAGCACCTCGTCCGCGATGGAGTACACCACTGCCTTGACGAGTCCGGTTCCATAGTCGTCGACGTTGACCATGCCACAGACACCGACTTTGTGGTCCGGGAAATAGAGTGTCAGCGTCGAATTGCCGGGCATATCGCCGGCGTGTGACCACACCGTTACGCCGCGATAAGTGAAGACCTCGAGACCGAGCGCATAGCATGTAAAGCCCGGTTCGTGTGGTCCAGGACGACCGGAGGGCGACGACGCGGTACGAGGTCTCGTGATGGCCTCGACAACTTTGGCCGGGACGGGGGACGTGTCAGAGGCCGACAAGATGCCCTTCATCCATTTGGCCTGTTGTTAACATGATCTCAACCCTGGGACTCTCTGGCCCATGCTCGATCCGGGTGCGAGGGTTGCGAAACACTCACCATATCCGCGGGCGTGGTGATCACATGCCACGCACCCGGTCCTAGCCGCTTCGTTCTTTGCAAGAACCGATACGCGCGCTTTGGGCCGAACATCTCCGCCGGCATCCGACTCCCATGATCAAACGTCCCCTTCTGGTCCTTGACCTTCTCCCATGTCGAGTACGCCAGAGGCACGTCGAGCTCATGCTGCCATCCATCGGCGTACCTTCCGCTCAGCTCGCCCAGGACTTGGTCCCGCGACGGGACCGTGTCGTCCATGCCCAGCTTGCTCAACAGTCGTTCCCGCAGATACTCGTCGAATGGTTTCCCATTCAGCAAGGTGGGGATGACGTGCGCGAGGAGATTGAGACCGAAGTTGCAGTATTGGTATGTCTGCCGAAGGTCGGCCGAGGGTCTGAGGTGTGGAAGAAGGTCAAAGATCGCTTCTGTTTCGATGTCTCTGGCGTGAGCCATCTGACCAGCCCGTGGGTACGGAGTGGTTTCGGAGGATGTGTCAAGCTCGACGACCCACCCTATGCCCCGGTCGTGTCCTGGCATCCCGCTCCGCATACCTGCCCTCAGCGTTTGCACGCGCGAGCACCATCTCAGACCTACTGCCAAGGTCTCCAAGCGTGCACTGTTCCCGTATTGTCTCGTCTGGCGGCGCCCACTGGGGAAATACATCCTTGACACGTGTGCCCCATCTGAGCTTCTGCCCGTCTGGGAGGGTGTGCCCGTCCTCGATGAGACACCCCAGAGCCAACGTCGTGAAATGCTTGCTTGTCGACGCCACGGAGAACAATGTCTGGCTGTCAACTTCTTCCTCTCCTTCCGCCCGCATTAGACTCACATCGCTGTCCCAGTGCTTGCCTGCTGTATTTGCCAGCCCATACGTCAGAATCTCCTCTTCCCAGCCGTCCGAACCATGTTGCACGCCGTCAGCGTTGCATGGCTTCTGCCTGACGACAGTCACAGCTAGCCCGGGCTTGTTCCACCGTTCTTGGATGTCGCGGGCTATTCTGTTAAGGGCCGCCCTGTCCATCCTTTATAGTATCGAGACGGCTGCTGCAGGTCGGTCGATAGGTACCCCCAAAGCAAACAGTCCCAGCTGTCTACCAGAGACACGGACGATCGTCAGGAGGCCTGGCGTAGAGGACTTGAATACGTGTCTCCCGCCGAGGGGCTTTACAGAGTCACATGGTGACTGTCCCGTCCGCCGCGGGATCCCCGGCCATCGGGAAGGTGACGCCGGCAGCTCATGCTCGGGCACATGAATCTGTCACGACACGTCACGCCTTTAGACGCCCGAAGCGGTGACTCTTGACTCGGGTATCGGATGAATGGGACTCCCGGTGGTTAGGTGTGGGCGTAGGTGTCAAGAATACGCAAGCTCAGGGCATGCACCGTACAATGTGAACCTCGTGAATTGGAGGAGGGGATCAAGAACAACCCCAGACCCGGGTGATACCTCGGGCGACACGCCGCTCGGCTTTCGGCCATCACCGATTGAGGGCATCCCGATCAGCTTCACCACGCGTAACGCTGAGCTGCACACCTATGGAAACCTGGGACGATGTGCTGTCAGCGTCTGATAGCCCTTGTCGCCGATTGTCCGGAAGCGTGAGTAGTCTACCGAAGCCCAAGACTCTGGCACCCTCAAATGACAAATGCTGTCTCCCCTTTGGAGCTGAACAAGCGACGTAACGAACTGCTCCACGGGTTCGCGCCAGATCCTTCCCGCCTCGCTATGGTCATCGGTCCCCCAGATCGGGGTTTGCACTCCAATAGGTTCTACCTGCATACCTGCTAGCACTGCCAACAACGCCAAACGGGGTCTGCTTCTCGATCCAGTCAGCCATCGGATGGATTGTGAGCGACATGATCTTTAGCAAAGGACCCTCCCTCACACACGCATGGCTCGTTTACGCAGCGGTCCCGGCCTCCTGCCTCCACTCTGGTACGCCGGTCTCGAGACAATCAAAGCGATCAGATTGTCCCCAATGCTACAGCACAAGATCTGTACATGAGTCAGCATTCCAGCTACATCGGTTATCCGCGCCCCCGCGAGGCGCAGCAGCGCAGGACTTCTTAACGCGGACGGGTCTGACCTTTACCTGGAGTCAGTGCACGAAAGCAGCTGGCAATCCCAGCTGCCTCCTCTTCCGTCCTAGATTCACACCAGAACGCTTGCTCAATTCTATGCGCCACTTCTCACTCGACTATCCCTCTGCGAGGCGGTGTGATCCGAAACCCCATCCGTTCATTATGCTTCAAGACAGCAGAGAGACCGCTCACGGAGCGCAGAAGCAATTCGACCACAGGAGGGAAGGCGCCTCTGCAGGAAGCAGAGCACCTCGCGCGCCTGGGTCAGATGCAGCGCCGAGCTCGGTGGATGGGTCGGTTCACACGCTTTACACTCCAGCTCAGGCCGAGCTGACCATGACCCAAGCAAGGTCGCCGATTACTTCCGGACAGCACAGCCGAAATCCGCTTTCCGGGGTGGCGTTGCAGTCAGAGCAATCCCTTCGGTACCTACGGTCGTCCATCCCGTATTGCAACTCGCATTCTCGAGACTCAAACCCACCCCTGCGCTCGTCTCGGAGGATCCGTGGTGCCACATCGCTCGAGGTAGAATCTGGACCGGCGAAGCTGGTCTCCGATTTCAGTGCTCGTCGCCAGCAGCGCTTGCAAGAATGGCACTCACTGTCGGGGCAGCCGGCGGAGTCTGAGCCCCGGCACCTACAAGCAAAGGCTCTCAATTTGGCACAGGTGGAGACTGTGCGACGTTTCGACCGCCAGGTCACCATGACGCGCACTGTCTTGGATCCCAGAGTGGTTGATCGCATCACGCAATGGATCTCAAGCGGGAGCGGGAGCGTCCAACATGCACGCGACGCAAGGATCTTCTTTGCTCGTCGAGGTGGAGCGTCGGCGGCAGGAGTTGGTACCGGGTACGTGCCGGCGGCCGTCTACGTCGAGACGCCGGTTGGAATCTGCATCATCGATGCCAGGGGCGGGATGTGTTCTCTTCAGGAGGCCTACTACGACTCCGAGTATCGACCTGAGGGGGCTTTCAACAACGTGATACCGTTGGATCCTGACGAGACTCCAGGCGATTTTGAGATCTGTATGCGAGTCGTGGCTGAGAACCCTCGGTACGTCGGAGGCATGTCCAGTCCTGTGCTGAGTGCAGATATGGGTTGGGCCCCTGGGCGGACGCAACAACAGCTTGATCCCTCGTCGCTCAGCGGGGGAGCTGTGGAGCCTTTTGAACCCCCTTGAAAAGCATGAGGAGTGTCTAGCCGGGAGCGCTTTTATTCTTTCGGAAGGGGGTGGGGAGGAAACGTCGCCGAAGTTTTAGACACGTTCGTTGGCTTGAGGCAATTCTGCTGTCCCCTCTCAGCCGCTTCATCAGCTCTCACAACAGCCCCAGCCGCAGTCACGTCCGTCATTTGGTCATGATACACCGATGCATCCTGCACCAGAACACCTAACAGCACCGCACCGATGGGGCTTTTCCACCAATGCTGTACCGTCCTTCGCCGCATCCACTCGTGATCATATCCGCATTCCCGTGGCCGAAATCTATGCCTTGAGGGCGTACTTTCGCTGGGGGAAGTGGATGTCTCGCTTGTGCTGCTTCTCGGTGATGGCCGTCTTCTCGTTGTGGGTGAGTCGGCGTCGGATCGCTCGGGTCTTCTTGTATCGGAGGTCGAGGGGGAGGTCTGCTGTCAGTGCCTAGACGAGCGAGGGGGGCAGTATCGAGTGATCGTTGATGCTGGAACACGCCCACTCACACTTGGACTTCTTGTAGAACTCCCTCAGGTTTTGCCTCTGCTTCTGGTTGATGACGGTGAGGACTCGGGCAATCGACTTTCGGACGGTGTTGCTGGGGGTCAGCATAGAGTCCAAGCACATGCCCGTCCCTCCAACAGGCCTCCCAATTCTTCCAATGTTTGCGCCTTCCAGGCCATCGCCTGTCCTCGCGTTCCTCGCAGCATTCCGCATGACCAGCCATCATCCTCCCCATTCATCTCTCCCATAGCAATGCCAGCCAAAAGAAAACTCCACGCACATCTTGGTCAACTTGCTGGCGGATCCACCGGCGATCTTCTGGACTCGCAGCGAAGCGAGCTCAGTCTTAAGCTCGTTGAGGAGCGTGAGCAGGTCCTGCTTGTTCCTGCGTGTCAGCGGCATGTCCGTGTGTCCTTCCTATGCGATCCGATTATCCTCCTCGTCCATGTCCGCCCTCCAGTCCTCGCAAACATAGGTCCAACGCCCGTCCCTCGGCATCCTCTCCAATTTTCTCCCCTGCTCGCCCGCAGCATATGCCTCCAGTCCTCGCTCCATATCTCCATTCCCCGATGTCCAGCACTTTCCCCCATACGCCAACGCAAAATTGACGACGTGACACCCACTTGGACTGGAGCTCGAAAGCGCGGATCTTGCTCGACGACGAGGACATTTTTGGTCTGCTGATGAGCTGGCGAACGGAGTGACGATGTATGTGTAGCGTACGATGTTCTTGAGGGGTAAAAGACGATGGGCGGCAGAGGTGGTGGTAACGGTGATGACCACTGGGAGCGTGTGCGTGCCAGCGTGCAACCAGCGAGCGAGCGAGCGAGCGAGCACCAGCACGAGCAAGCGTGCCAGGCAGCCAGCCAGGCAGCCAGAGAGGGACCGACAGGCAGGAGCGGTAGCAGACTGCCTGCCTGCCAACCCCCAGAGTCTGCCCGCCAGTGCAGGATTGCGAGCGGGGCAGAGCGCACACCCGCCCTGGAGAGGGAGAGGGCAAAGCACGACGGAAGCAATTCAAACCATCGGCGATAAAATTTGCACCACCCAGCGGACCCTCTCGCTAACACCGACGTCGGCGCTAGGTCGGGATCGATTTGCCACCGGATCCGAAGCGGGATCAGATCGGGTGGCGAGTCTTGTCGAGTCTGCGTCTATCCCCGCCACTCGGCGATCTCCGCCCTGTGCTGCCTGCATGACGGTGTGAGGTGGAGTGACGAACACGCAGGTGTGCAGTGTTGATTCTCAATCAATCCATAGTAATCCCTCTCACGGCTTTTGCCACTTTCCCTTATCACAACGCGCAACATGGTCAAGATCACGTTCAAGACCGTGCAGAACAAGGTGTGCTAGCTGTTCTCGCTGTTCCCGATGAATGGCCCGACGCTGACGTTGCAGCTGTTCAGCATCGAGGCCGAGGAGACCGAGACCGTCAGCTATAGCTTCCTCTAGGAGCGACCGCAGCTGACTTTTAGATCGGCGGTTTGAAGAAGAAGATCCAGGAGACGCAGACCTTCCCGGCCGAGAACCAGAAGCTCATCTACTCTGGTTGGTTCAGCATCCATTGCATAGACGCCTCCACCTTCGGTCGACCATGTGTCCCGTGCTGATCCCACAGGCAAGATCCTCAACGATGCCGCGACGGTCGAGTCCCTCAAGTTCAAGGAGAAGGACTTCATCGTGGTGATGGTATCCAAGGTGCGCTCGTCGGTCCCACTCGGCGTTGTCTAGCTCACGAGCAGCCCAAGCCGACTCCCGCCGCCGCCCCGCCTTCAACGCCCGCCCCAGCACCAGCACCGTCCAC
>JAHXHD010000740.1:0-26455 GCA_019857685.1 Papiliotrema terrestris
CGGCCCTCCCCTCCGCCGGCGTCAACCAGACCGCCACCATCCAGCCCCACGAGTCGTACCGCCCAACTGGCGTCCCCGACTTCTCGGGCTACCGCGTGAAGGGATCGGGCGAGACGAACAAGACGTTGCAGTATTTCATGGTCGGATCGATGGGTGTGCTTGCTGCCTCGGGCGCCAAGAGCACCGTTAGCGATATCCTGTCGAACATGGCGGCCTCGGCGGATGTTTTGGCTTTGGCGAAGATTGAGGTGGAGATGGGCGCGATCCCAGAGGGTGAGTTGCGGGTCGACATATCGGTTGCGGGTCGTGGAGGAGGAAAGAGATCTTGGACATGATCAGGAGGATTCGAGGATGGGGCGCGGATGCGACGGATTCGATCGATCGCATGCGTCATGCAGGTCCTCCCGAACCCCGCTGACCCCAGGCAAAAACCTCATCGTCAAATGGCGAGGAAAGCCGGTTTTCATCCGACACCGAACGGCGGACGAGATCGACGAGGCCAACGCCGTCGACGTCAAGTCGCTGCGAGACCCGCAGCAAGATAGCGACCGAGCCAAGCGACCCGAGTGGCTCGTCATGTTGGGTGTCTGGTGAGTAGGCCCGGATCCTTGCGTCGCACGTCCTGCCCCCCCATTCCTCACCGGGACCACTCACTTCCCCTGTTTCCGCCTTGTGCCGAGGCCCGCTAACCGCAGCACGCACCTGGGTTGTGTCCCCATCGGAGAGGCTGGAGATTATGGAGGATGGTTCTGCCCGTGCCACGGTTCGCACTACGATATCTCTGGACGAATCCGACGTGGACCCGCCCCGCTCAACCTGGAGATTCCCGAGTACGACTTTGACGATGGCGAGAACAAGATTGTCATTGGTTAAACGGATCAACTCTAGATGGGTGTACGGGTAATTGTAAGGATGGAGTCGCGGAGGGCAAGATGGGGTTGGGGCCTTTCTCTCTAGCATGCGCATGCAGCTCTGGCTGTTCCGACCGGCGGTTGCCCACTGCGGTAGTGGGGGATGTGACCCAGGCGGTGACGCATGCCGTATCATCTCCAATGTGCTCGGATGAGCTTCTGTCTTCCAGCGGCCTTTGATGCGAGGGGGAAAGCACGGTGCAGCAGGTGAACGCAGGGCCGTAGCGCAATTCACGGTTTCATCCAGAGGGCCATGCGCACCCCTCGATAAGTGACAGCCTTGTCAACCATGGCTATGACGCTTTGAGCGGGTTCACTCATCCCACTCCACAAGTGCACGAGACCCATTCACGCCAGTTGTTCTGTATTCCGTTGCGGATCTCAGATACTAAACATCCGCCCGTTTAAAGCGGCGAGTCGCCACCCCGCCGCTCGCCACATGTCATTCGTAATGTCCAGTCTACCTTGCAGGGAGGAAGAGAGTCTAGGTGCGCGCCTGTTGATGGGCGATGTCAGCAGCGCCGGCATGCGTGCATGCATCAGACTAGGGACCGACGGCCGACTCTTGAGAGGGGAAGAGCAACGCAACGAAGGTTGAATGCAGAGTCGCTCCGACCGACATTTGGAGAACGTTTTGGGGGATACCTCGGGGGTGGGATGGTATCTGTGCGCCATGACCGCGGTGGACGTACCGCCTTGACGCGGTACGGAAGTGAAAGCGGGCTGGTCTTTACCTGGACTTGGCTGAGGGAAGTATCACGGACATGACCAATGACCATGCACCTGTGAGTGGCGGGAGAGCGAGTGGCGACTGTATGTATTAACAGGCCTTTTCGCCTCTTGTACTGTATACCATCGCTTTCTTTACTGGCACGAGCCGTCATCAATTCTGGACAATAGGCGTGAGTCTACACTATACAGCTGGCGATAATACAACGCTACAACACGGCCCTATCCTGTCAGCCAAGCCTCGTAGAACGCCCCTCTATCCTTCAGCACCTCCTCCCCCGCCAGTCCACCTATCCCAAGACCAGTAGCCCCGGTGCCCGTGCCCGTCCCATCGAACCCCTTCGCCAACAAGCCCTCCACCTCCTCGCCCTCCGCCAGCCTCGCCGCCCGGATATACAGCTTCAGATCCTTCTCCTCTCCGAGGGTCTGGCTCGAGAGGTCCGTGGTGGGATAACGGATATACCAGTCATACTCCTGCACTCTTTGCTCGTCGTCCTTCGGTTCGAGCAGAGACGACACGAGGCTCTCGATGGCATGCGGATCTCTCGCTGGCTTGGTAGTACCTTCTGAGGGATTGTCCGCGGTCGTAGCCTGGTCGGCCCATCGGTGGGTGCTTCGTCGAGGCGGTCGTGTCGCGTGCGTGGGCGATGCAAGCTCGGTAGGTAGCCGGGACTCGAATGGACTCTGTATGTCGTTCTTTGGCTTGGCCGCGAATCGCATCGTCGAGTTCATCGTGAAGGCGTATAGTCGGCCGAATTGGGAGAGGATATGCGGCTTGTAGTATTCCTTGAAAACCTGGTTGACCGGCGCTAGGTCATCGATCTTGCGTGGTTCGAGATGGGACGGCGTGAACCACTGGCGGTAGTGTGGACGCTCAACCTGGTAAGAGGGCAGTGTAGGCTCAACTCCGAGCTGTGTATCAGCTTGGTCGGACGCGACATGCAGCCGAGCTTACGAAGAGATTGATCGCGGCCTGTTTGTCCGCGTCAAGCATCGAGTTGTTGTAGAATCGCCGGATGTTCTCGAGCAAGTCACGCGAATGACTGCTCCATTGTGCGGCTTTCATGCGCCGATACGTGTCCACCCGGTTCACCAGCGCGCTGCCGGTATACTGCCAGGCGAGCGTATCTCCGTGGTCATGGTACATCTCCGTCAAGACGTCGACCGCATCGCACGAGAAAGGGAGGTAAGGCGTCGCGAGCAAGCCCAGCGCATACAGCTGATGTCCAAAGGCTCGCTTCGCGATGGCGAATTGCGCGGCATTCGTTCGGTCCAGGCAATCGACGCAGTTGACGCGCAGTATGCCTTGTTGCAGAAGCGGCTCTTCGCGTCGTGTACCGCCGTGTCTGCCGTCAGCTGAGCCTCAGACGCTATCACAGGGCTCACGGCACCTCGTTCCTCGCCGGACCGCCGTGGAAGAAGCCTGTCGCGCCAAGTGACTCCTCGCACACATCCTCCAAGATACCCATGACATCCTGGTTCCCCTTCTTCGTTGCTTGCGCCATATCCCACGCGATGTAGCGCATCTTTTTCTCCTCGGGCAGGAATTGGTTCAAGTACGTGACACATTGCCCGTACTCGAATAACAGCTTCGATTCCCGCGGCTGCGACTCGCGCGCTTTGATCAGATTTAGAATGTAGATCGGTGCACCGTATCGACCGAGCAGGTCGTCAAAGTGCTTGGCAGCCGGCGTGTAGAAGGGATCTTTGATCGTGACTGCTGTTAGTACGTTGTCGCCAGAAAGTCAGCCCGACGCAACTCACTCTCGATGGGAGGACGAGCGGTAAGCTGCGTTGACTCTTGATGCCACGTGACCGGAATACTGCCTCGATACTGGACAAAACTGGTGTAACCGCCATAGCCTGCACCAAACTCGGACATGGGTTGTAGTTTGGCGGTCCTGGAACCGAACGGCGTGGCAAGCGGTTCGGATACTCTGTTTATGAGCTGAGATCGCTCGGCTGCCGGATTCATAGCTCACATCTGCTCAGTTTCCACTTCATTGGCAACGTGCCCCTTATCGTCAGCCTAAGCGCGGGAAGAGGGATAATCACAGGCAAGGCGGGAGGTCCACAAATATCCGTATCGTAAACTCACGTGCTCGTTAGCCCCTCGCGTCAAAAATCGCGCTCCTGCATAATGCCGAGACCGCCTCGCAATCAGTGTGAGGTATACTGTCCGCGTGAAGACATTGATCTCTGGCATGAGCGTTGTGGACGCGGTAGAGATAGCGCGTACGCACTGGCTTGATCGACAAATCCATGTATGAGCGGCAAAACCCATCGACTGCGACCCTTCGGCTCCTCCAGGTCGAAGGCAGGCGACAAAAGATGATGGTTCCACATGAAGCGGGTATTCCATGCGCGGTTGGCGGCGCGGACTGTCAAGTTGGTCTGGAGGGTGTTGGTGATATCGTAAGAGTACCTGCGGTGAGCGCAATGCCCGAGCTGCTCAACCCAGCTCACGAGAAGTAAAAGTTCTTGGTGAGGTCGACCTGTTGGAAGATGTTGAGCATCCTGCGGTAAGTGAGTGGACCGATCGACTGCGCCTCGGGCTCACTTGGTCTCCTGAGTCGTCCGTTCCGCCTTGCTAGCGATCGTGAGTAGCTGAGTTGAGCTCCCGGACGCGCGACTACATTTTCACCCACAGTCGTCTCATCGCAGTGGTAGACTGGAGGTGAGCTACTCGTGCCCATGCGAGCGAGTACTGACTATAGTGCCCTCCCAGCAGGCCGACCACGGAGCGTTTAGTGATCAGGACGAGATAGTATCCAGCTGTAAACTTGACAAAGCCGACAATTCCGCTACGATGAGCCTCCGAGCCATGTACGAGCCTAAACTCGCATCCACTCACTGGAACTCGAGGACCTTCTCTAGACCGCCCTGACTCTTGTTCCCATCTTGCACCATCCGCAACAACAAATCCAGCTCGGTCGAGTCGTATGTTGTCGCATCTTCGGTCACACTCAACACTGTCGGGTCTGTGCGGTCTATCTTGAGCACTCGGTGCGTGTCGGAAGTGGAGGCGGTGATGTAGAAGCGGCTGGCGGTGAGTATCATTGAGTAAAACCTTGATGAGGGGACCGGGTAACCGTCACCGGGACAGCAGCGTGGATGGCTCACCTCTTGGTCTCAAACAGCGTGAACTTGGACAGCGAGTTCAGCGCCGTCGGATCGTCCTCGCCTGAGGCATTGTCTGTCATCGTGTGAGGCTCATGGGGTGTTTGGAGTCTCACGTAGACGGGATGTGATGATGAGCCCTGCGTTGGATACGATGATGATCACCCCTTGGTTGACTGTGTTTCGGAGATGATGAGCGCTTGTCCTCGTGTGTGTGATCCCGTCGGCCGTTGCCGATGGGTTCCTGAAAATTGCTGCCGCTGTTCGATTCACCCTGGGCCGGTCGCCCCGCCCGAAGATCAAGTTCTAAGCGAGGGCTTCGACCCAGCAGCCAGCCCTTCTCACCACACTGTGCATCCCTTGCTCTCCCCTTTGCCTGCCCGCCTGCTGTAGCCGCGATCCAGGCGACACATGGCCATCATTCTCACAAGCTTTTACCCCGTCTGTTCCGAACGCTCCGAACACCTCCCATCCACATTCGCTCGATACCGGATGCGCCCGCGATAAACCGTCTTATCTCCTTTATCCTCACCTCACCCCGGCTCATCATCACGCCCCACGATGGTGAAATCGAACCAGCCGCTTCAGATCCGGCTGACCGAGCCCGTCATCTTCCTCAAGGGCCCCTCGACGGGTCTCGACTTCCGAGGGCGCCCGCAGGCGATCGCGGCGGATGCTCAGCCCGCCATGCTCCGGGGTCTGCTCACCCTGCGGTTGAGCAAGCCCACGCGGATAAGGAAGATTGAGATCAAGCTCGAGGGCAAGGCGCGGACCGAGTGGCCCGAAGGTGAGTCCAGCGTCAATCATGCACTATCCCAGGAGCTCATGCACAGGTATCGGGTCCCGGCGGATGGACACGAGCGAAGAGCAAGTGATCATCTCGGAGAAGACGACATACTTTAACGCGATACGATCAGAGAGCAAGTCGGATATGCGGCGGACGGCGTCGGTCGGACCAGGGATCATGCCATCGCAGTGGGACTTGGATGAAGGGGACATGCCAAGCGAGCTGCCAACTCCTACGGAGATTGAGGAGTTTGGATACCTGGACGGCACAGCCAGGACGGACAGATTTGGCAGGGGCTCCGTACCGCGCAGTGCGAGTGCATTGCCTGGAGCTATGGATGGCTCGGAATGGAGGAGCGGTATGTCCCGGAGGACCTCGATGGACGAGGACGAGGCGCTCCACATGCGCGACCTGTCGATCCGGGACAGAGGCCCGTCGCCGGCGTATACACCTCGACCGGAGCCGTTGCAGGAGCCATCAAGACGAGCATCATCGTTGCGCAACCAGGCTCCGCTTGCGACGCCCTCGTCGACGCTATCGCCTATCCACTCTGTCGCGCCCTCGCGAGCCGCATCCGACCGAGACGCCAGCTCGTCGACAGAGCGACGGGCCGCATTGAGCTCCAAGATGTCGCGCAACGCCTTCTCCGGCCAATCGATCATGGAAGGGACCGTTGCGCAATCGCCCACGGAAGAGCTGTTGCCGACGCCTGTCCGCCCGTCGATCCTCGACTGCGGTGCTCACCGACAGAGTAGCGGGGAGGTCCGCTTCGCCGAGCCCGCTCCCGATAGCCATCCGACCGAGCAGGAGATACACTCCGACGTGGAGGACGATGAACCGGAGCAGAGCTCGTCTGTGCCTGCTCCCAACCGTGGCCGGGCGGCATCTGTGCGCACGATGAACTCCAACTTTTCCGCCTCGACCTCATCGTTGAACGGCTCGCATGAGGAACATGGCTCACATCGGCCAACGGAGCCGCACCCGGTGAATGCGAACGTGCGAACCGCAGTCAACTCGCCCATACTCTCTCCAGCCCCGTCTGTACGTGGTGGAACGTCTACAGATCAACTCCCTCGCAGCAGCATGTCATCTGCATCGCTCGCAGATCCATCGTCCGCGACCAACTCGGGCAACGAGGGTTCGCGCCGGTCAAGTCTGCTCGGACGGGAGATCCTACCTTCGACCGAGACGTCCGCATCATCTTCTGCGCTGCCCAGTCCGACGGTGGCCAAAGCTCCAACACAGCCCAACCAGGAGGTCCGCGCGGGCCGCAAGTCACGGATCGGCGGCGCGTCCACCATCGTCATCAACAACGACATGCCAGGCCCGTCACGTCCTTCCGAGTCAAGACAGGCATCAGACCGCTCCGCATCTGGATCGGGATTCGCCTCGCACGGCTCTAACAGTCACCTGCCCACTCGCCAAGACTCACACGACAACGACGAGCGGCAACACCGCCACCTAAAGTTCAGCCTCGCGTCGGCTCTGGGTGCCGTCAAAGGCCGTATGGCGTCCAAGAGCCGCAGCCGAGCGGGATCGCGGGCTCCCTCACGTGGGCCCTCTCGCCCACCGAGCATCGACGAGTCAAGGGGCATCCCGCCATTGCCGACTGGCACGACGGCCATGTCGCGCGGGGGCAGCGGATCGGGCTTTGCTCGTGTCACCAATGCTGGGTCGGTAGTGCCGTCTCACGTGTTCGAGGAGGAACGGACGAATCGGTTCCAGGGGCGAACGGAGGAGTTTGTTCCGGGATACGGGCGTGGTGGAGCTGGTCGCATTCGAAGTAGATCAACGGACCGTACGGCCAGTCCCGTTGGACGCCGGGATGGGGAGCGCAGCCCCAGTCGGAATCGGGGTCGGCACAAGGGGATGAAAGTGCTTACGGGCGCGTTGGGCGTCGGCGACTCACATGCGGAGGAGGACGGGGAGCACCTGCACAATTGGAAAGAGTTCAAGAAGGGTGAGCCGAACGCCCTGCTTTGGGTTGGGACCGGAGCTGATGCCAGGCGTGTACAACTACCCCATCTCGTTCCCCATCCCTGTCGACTCGCCGCCGACTGTCCATGCCGAATTCGGATCGGTCGTCTACCGCCTCAAAGCCACAGTCGTGCGTGTCGGAGCGCTCACGTCGAACTTGGTGGAAGACGTGGAGGTCACGATGATTGCGACGCCGCAGGAGGATGACTTGGAAGAGAGCGAGAATGTCATTGTGGAACGTCAATGGGAGGAGCAGATGCGGTATCAGATTGCGCTACACGGAAAGGCGTTCCCTATCGGGGGGACTATGTGAGTGCGGCGTGGGTACGGTGGGGCTCAGACTGACGACAGACCCGTTAGTATCCGGCTCATGCCGCTCATGAAGTGCAAGATCCACCGCTTGACCGTCTCGCTCGAAGGTGCGTCGAGAAGATGGCAAGGTTTGAAGTCACAACGCTGACGGGCAGAAAAAACGGACTACTTTGCGCAGGAGAAAAAGGTTGCGCGGCACGAGACGCCCAAGAAATTCACCCTCCTCTTCGTCAAGCAGCCCGAGAAGTTTGAGCGTACATTCCCACTCCTGCCCATCATCTCGGACGACCCCAACGCGGCCAAGGACTCGCCAGTCGCTCAGCTTGCCGCGCAAGCAGCGATGAACAACCCCTCTCCCGACGCCTTCGACCCGGAAAACGACGACTCGGTTTACGCCACGCTCCTCGACCCGCTTGGACCTTGGCATCTGGAGAAGAACTTGCAGATCCCGGACTGCGCGACCCAGATCAAGTTTACAAGCAAGCACGAGAAGACGAATATCACTGTGGGGCATTGGCTCAAGGTGATCATCCGCGTGGAGAGGGGCGATGACGTTGCGGTGGATGCAAAGGGGCGCAGGAAGCAGTTCGACATCATCATGTGAGTCGCGTGCGGCGTAAATGATACAATCGGGGCTGATAGCAGCGAAACACCGATCAAGATTCTCGACTGCAGAGTCAACTCGCAATACAACTCCCTCCCCACATACACGCCCCGCCACCCCCTCTCCGCCGTCGCGGGCCCGTCCATGTGCACAATTCACTCTGCGCAGGCGAAACACTTTGCGCCCATCGCATCGACCCGGGGCCGCGATGGAGTAAGCGGGTTCGACCCGCTCGTATCGTCCGCTCCCGGAGGTGACGGTCGCGGCGACTCGCGCGGGCGTGGCGAATCGCGAGGACGGGGCAGGCAAGACAGGGACGACTCGGCCCATGCCAACCGACGCGGACACGAGGAAGATACGCTGTTGGAGCGGAATATAGTGTATGACCGCCTGATGAGCGGCCAGGAGACGGAGACGGGCGAGCTGCCGCCGTCGTATGGCGAGGCTGTGGCCAATGCGATCAGGAGCGCCAGTCGGAGTGCGAGCAGGCAGGGACGGAATGGACCGGGGGAGTTCGGGGGCGGACGAGGGAGGGAATTCGGGACGCAGAGCCAATCGACCAGTAGAAGCCGGAGCCGATTGAGAGATTTGGAAGCGTAGGCGGCAGCGGGTGATGGTCATGGCCCAGCGGGTAGTTGTCCACGGATGTCCTTACTTGGATCACGTTGTCTAGGCGTGGAACAAGATGTCAGCTGCGAGATGTCAGGTCAGACGGAGATCATACATGATAGATAGAATGCTACAACTTGTATGTATACAACTGCCCGGCGGCCCTGGGCACTTTGAGGCAGGGTGTGGTGCGCCGAATACGAAGCCATCATGCGTCCGGGTGAGTCTCCGGCTGCGGTTCGGCCGCTTGCAACGTCGCCCTCTCGCCCGCCCCCTTGTCCTCGGTAGTCGTGGCATCTCTGCCTGCAGAGTCCGAGGGAACAGTATCTCCGGCGAGCGCGACATCCACCTCGTCAAAGAGCTCATTGGCGAGATCGTCGGGATCGAACACCTGTTCTTCGCCCTCGAACGCCTCGTCCGGGACTTCACCTTGACTGTGGTCAGCATGGTCGTATCGATAGCTCAGCGAGTGAGATATGTAGAGTAGAAGACCGGATTGTACGTACGTCTCGGTGACTGCCCCGCGCAGGAAGTACAAGAATGGGCCGGACCCGGCCGGAGGGGGAGTCATCTGGTATGCGACTGCGCGTGAGCAACATCATTGGAGGAAGAGCCTGACTGTGACGGATAGACAGCAGCAGCTTCCTACTGGGGATTTCTAGACCGGTCCTGGAGTTGGAGGGCTTTGATGGACCATACGACTCACCTATCACGTTACACCGCCCGCAGAGGAACGGCTGGCGGACTTCCATCTTCCCGTCTTTTCTGCCAATCAGCACCGACGTCCGCGTTGCCGCAAAGTAGGCTGGAGGGCTATCAAGCGCGGGTAGCAACCTCGACGTACCTCTGTAGCAGATACCGGTCGCCCGGCGTCGCGTTCAGCTTGAATTTGCGCCCGGGTATCTTGCCATCCTTGGAATCTTTGCTTCGGACGATGTAGCTCCCATCCGACCTGGGGTCAGCCCGCGTATCAGGAGCGTTTAGTACGAAGATGAAATGGACAGAGTGCTCACTTGCGCCGGGGCAGCCGGTCAAGCTTCCCCTGTATGACGAGCGTAAAGTCCCCGCAGAGGCAGTAATACGATCGCAGTACGGCGCGGGAGGTGGATGAGGGTTTGGCCTGCTCGGACGAGGAGATTGTGTAGCGGGAGACGACTTTTGGCATGGCGCAGGGTGTGCTGAACTAGTGCACGTGCGGAACGACTCGACAGATCGATTGAAGGCCGGGTTCGCGAGACAGAACGGTGTGAGGAGTGAAGGAGGAAGGAGGCAATCCTGAAACGCCGAAGCTGAGCTGGATCCGGTGGAGGGTCTTGTTTTGAAACGGGCTCGCTCGGAATTCGTCACTCGATTACACCCTGTTCGTCTCGGGAGTGAGCTGCCAGACGGCTTCATTCACATCATGCCGTCTTCGCGGCGGAACAGGTCGTACTCGCCTCGGGAGCGTGCTCGCTCGCCAAGTCGCGAGCGCGATCATCGCCCGCGTGGTGAGGGCAGTCACCGGTCGAGATATCGGGACGACGATGACGATAAGCGGTACGCGGACCGGGCCAGAGGAAGCTCCCGACGGGACGACACTTCCGCGGATCACGCGGAGAGGAGAAGAAGAGAGGAAGATGGGCGTGATAGACGTGAGGATCCGTACGACGCGTTCAGTGGCCGGGACCATCGAGACCAGCGAGATGACCGATACGATCGAGACGACCGACACGCTCGCGAACGCCGGCAACGAAACGGTCACAAGCGCTCTGAGCGTCGGAGAGATCACCACGCCATTAGCGAGGACGACGAAGAGCTGCTGGACCTACGAGCGATGGGCGTCAACGAGATAACGTCTGACGACTTCTTGTTCGTCATCGCCTGGCTCTCCAGCACGAGGTGCTGACGCCAGTATCAAAAGCGCCGAGTTCAAGTACTGGCTGCGGAAAGAACGGGATCGGGTGAGTAACAGGCGAGTCGATGGCTCGCAGAGATTACCGCCGGGATTCGGTTCGGGGCGTGGCTGATGACAGTACCTCGACGAGATGTCGAACGAGTCGGCGCGGAGGTACTTCCGCAAGTTTGTCCGGGTAAGTCGGTAGCGAGCCCCCGTGTGCCAGACAAGCTGATACCCCAGCGTTGGAACGATGGGGCGCTGCAGAAACAGTATTACAGACCCGCCGCGTCGTCTTCGAACACGGCCTAGTGAGTATGCCATCACTGCTCCAGCTGAGACCAGCAAATGGTCTTTCAAGGGCGAGAAGTCGGCCCGATCGGCGACGACGTCGCGCCGCGGTTCTGCGTCGCCTCGACGGCATCCGAGTCGATCTGTTGAAAGGTCGCGCGAGTCGCCCGTGACGCACGGCCAGCCTTCGTCAAGCCGTCCAGACCTTCAACCACCCCTATCCGGACCGCCAGACCAAGACTCGGACAGCGACTCGGATATAGTTGGCCCGACGCTCCCCACCTCTTCCAACCCTATCGCCGGCCCGACCATCCCCACACCGTCAGACCGCCGCATGGCGATCGAAGATCAGCGCGAAACGGAACGCCAGGCGCGCAAGAGCAAGTACAAGTCCGACCGCCGAGAGGCATACGAGAAGGCGGACGAGCTTGTCCCGAAGCAGGTGGGCAAGGAGGGGAAGATGGCGGAGAAGCGGGCCAGCAATGCTGCGAACAAGGAGATGAGGGACAAAGAGCCCGGGGGGCTGGAGATCGATGAGGGGACTTTGATGGGCAGTGAGGGGAGCTCGTTCCAGGCTGCGTAAGTGACCTTGGCGCCGTGCAGAAGCCTAGCTCTCTCGGGTTCTCCCCCTTCTTGTATCAGTAGCGATGCTGACATGCAGCCTGCGAGCTCGGGACGCCGCGCAGGACCGCCGGGCCGAACGGAGAGCACTTGATCTGGCCGACCAGCGCGCAGCGATGGAGCAACGCATGGCGGAGCGGAAGCAGAAGGAAGCGGCCAGTATGGAGATGTGCGTAGCATAAACCTTTATGGGAAGCAAGCTGATGTTCAGGCTGCGGGCGATGGCAAAGCAGCGCTTCGGCTGAGGGCGCGGGGTCAATGAGGGACAAGCCCGTATGCATGAGCCACGATGTCAACTGTCCTTCGCCACGTAAGACGCGGGGATCAGGAAGGGAGCCCGAGCGTGTAGCTGCACCCAGTTTGCTCGGGTGTAATACTCGCCCGCAGTTCCCCCCTCGGCGGCATGTACAGACGGCCCATTGCACGTCCTCCCTGATCACTGGAATGGACCTGATAGTCAGTTGTGCACGCTTCGTGTGTTTCGCATGCTACTCTTCAGTGTCCCGCATTGGCGCTGGAGAAAAACCTCAGCGTCCAGGTTTGCCTGAACCAGTGAACGGGCCGTCATGCCCCCCGTTTCCAAGTGCCGTACAGTCCACTCCATCAGCACAACCCCGACCCCGCTTGTGGCGTAACAGATGCATGTTACTCTCATGAAAAGGTACATCCCACCTAACCCAGACGAAGACCCTACCGCGGATCGAATCTTTAGCAATCGATATCCGGGTACAACGTCTACTCGTCGTCCTCCTCCTCGGCGTCCTCGCCGTCACCGCCCGCGGCCGCCTTGGCCCTCTTCCTCTTGACTCGTCCCGGTCGTCCGCCACCGTACGGGCTCTTGAGCGAGTAGTCGACGTGCTTTTGCGAGTCGAGTCGGACGACGAAGGACGGGACGTTGACGACCTGCTTGCCGACTCGGATGTGTCGCTGTCGGATGAGGACTCGGGCGTGGTGGACCGACTTGGCGAGTCTGCCGTCAGTTTTGTCCGATCGCAGCGAAGACCGGCGGGGGCGACACAGCAGGACACCGCGGAAGACGGTGCCAAGCTGGGGTCCACGGCACGGTTCGCTGACGCCGCAACTCACCCGAGCTTGAAGACCTGGGTCTGCAACCTCCTCTCCAGGAAATCCTCAGTCTTGAGGGCCAAGACGTAGTCGAGTCGCATGCGCGAGTCGTCGAGCACACCGATTCGCACCAGTCGTCGGATCAACGCGTTTCCCTCGAAGAGTCGCTTGGGGTCCTTGTCGTCGAGCTTGAGGAGCTCTCGGGCAGCACGTCGGATCTGGTATAAGCTGTAGTCGATGCGACAATGAGCATCTAGGCTCACCTTGGAGAGGGTGAGCTGAATTCGCCAGATCTCTCGCTTGTTTCGGAGACCGTACTCTCCGGCGAGCTGCAGTCAGCGCTGGTCTTCACGACGAGGACGGTCGTGGATGTGGTTGTGGTCTGGGTCGCTGTCGAAATCCCTTCATGCCCCCTCTTCGCCTCATCTCCAAGTGCAGCGCACCACCATGTCGAAATCCTTCATTCCACCGTGTCGTGCGCCCACAGTCGTCCCCAGCAAGCGTCCAGCTCCTCCCACTTTGTTCCTCCTTGACCCGACCAGACAACATCCACGAGTGACCAAGCGCGACACCCACCTTAAGCTCGGCGTCGAGACGGGCGGCCTCGTACGGCCTCTTGGGGACCTTGTACGTCTTCGACTGCTTTCGTGGCGCGGATCCCATCTGAATATGAGTATGGAGACGATGAAAGGGTGTGAGTGGGGTGCACTCACTTTGTTGACGATGAAGACTATGCTACAGCAAGCAGATTTCGAGATTGCACAACCACGCAACGCACACTGCTCGTCCAGCCAGCCAGCTAGCGACCGACCGACCATCCGTCCCATCCCATCCCATCCCATGCCAGCGAGCAACCGCACACCCAGCCAAGCGGCCATTCCCACACCAGACACCCAGGCCCCATCGGCGTTACAATCATGCACCGGGATTATCCCCACGGTATAACCGAGGACTCTCGCAGTGGCACCCTTAGGGTGCACGAAACTGTCGGTGTTAGCTAAATCCGACGGGTGTGCATGCGGATTTCAGATTTGATCCCGCTTACCGTTTGCCGCTGGGCTGGGATGCAGGGCGGGGGGTTGCGCTGGCTGTGGTCCGGTGAGGGAGTGAGTGTGTGGTCTGACTGGCTGGCTGGCTGGCTGGGTCGCTCCTGGCTGACGGCCGCTGCCTGCCTGCCTGCTCGCTCGCTCGGTGCTCGCTGTCGTTAGAGGTCTTCTCAACGGTTGGACTGGTAGCTTTTCCATCCTTCAAGTAAAAGGTGAGCTATCCCCCGTCTACTTTGATCCTACATCTTTCGCTCCGTCTATCCCTCTTGGCGCCAATTCCTGCATCCTCGCCTTCCCGCCAATCGCCATCGCCATCCGCCGGAGGAAGAATTATCGAAGGATCACCAGAACTAACAACCCAGTACCGACAACATGCCTCACTCCTTCGGTATCCGGGCGCGAACGCGTCACATGTTCAAGAAGAACATCAAGGGTGCGTCGGGCGGTGCTGGAGCGAACGAGGAACTGTCGCTGACCTAGTGTCCCTTTGACTATGTCGAATCTCCCCATGTCAACTACCTCTTCATACATCTCGCTATGCTCCGGACCAATCGCTCCGCCGTATGCTCCCATGTCGCTCGATCCCGCTGGAATGATCCATCCGGCCCGGACGGAATAATGCTCGTGTCACACCCGACTTGCGCAAATAGACCATGGAATGCCGTCCTTGGCCACCTTCTTGACTGTCTACCGAGTCGGTGACATCGTCGACATCAAGGCTAACGCCTCGGAGCAGAAGGGTCTCGTGAGTTGCTCGCAATCAGGTTGTATGCTGGATCTTGTGCTGACCTGCAGCCCCACAAATGTGCGTAACACCCGACCTAACCCAGCCCCTCCTAAAGTCCCCTCCAGCCCTGGCTTGTCCCGCTGTCCCTCATCCCTCCTCGCGGCCCGCCCACCGTGCTGACCGCAGTCTACCACGGCAAGACCGGTATCGTCTACAACGTTTCGCAGCGAGGTGTCGGTGTCATCTGCTACAAGGTCGTCAACGGCCGATACGTCGAGAAGCGAGTCAACGTCCGAGTTGAGCACGTCAAGCACTCCAAGTGCCGACAGGAGTTCCTTGACCGAGTCAAGAGCAACGCCGCCAAGAAGAGGGAGGCCAAGGAGAAGGGAGAGCACGTCAACTTGAAGAGGCAGCCCCTCCAGCCCCGAGAGGCCCGAGTTGTTTCCATCAAGAACAACGCCCCGCAGACCCTCACTGCCCAGCCGTGTGAGTGCACCGCGCGCGGAACAATCACGACCGAGCTAATCCGCAGACGAGACCACGATCTAAGTCAAGGCGATTTGGATGGTTGGATCGGAGGGTGGTTTTGTACGACGATGCGTATGGATGGCATGCCTATGAGGAAGATGCTGGTGCACGGTCTGCGAGGCGAAAAGATCTGTCCATCAAGCCGAGCGGTGGAAGGCAGTGATTGCGATGAGGAGAATGTCGCCTCGCCTCGCAGGACCGTTGTGAACAGAGGGGCAGGACTGGTCTGAGAGCAGTGCGTTGCAGGTGATCGAAGAAAGACTGCCCAGATGGTGCATTGTCATACCCAAGAGGCATGGCTAATATTTGGCATGTGTAACTTCTGCCCATCCCCGCAAAATCAGTGCTTCATGGCGACCCCGCATTGATCGATAATTGCTTCCCTCGAGGTCGCACCTGAGCAGGTGTATGATGTCTTTGAAGCGTCCGACCTTGCGATTGAGCACGAGTGATATCGCAGACTTAGCCAAGCTTGCGTCAGATGTGCACGAGCGGATGGAGGTGGAGGGCGAAGAAGGAGAGCGCATAAAGGGGCATCAGGGGCTTACAACTCGAAGTCGACCTGGCGGACGCGGTAATGGCTGTCCGGATGACTTGCGTCCCTCGCAGCATGCCGCAAGCGTGCACGTCCAGCGACGTAGGTATAATGGATTGACAAGCATATCCAACCTGCCGTCAGCTCTACACGCCTTGGTTCAGGAGCTTACCAAAAATAAGTCTTGCGTGACCCGGCGAAATGTTCTTGCCCTTCGCGAAGTAGTGCGGGATCTTCATAGCCGTTGTGGCAAAGTTGAGAAAGATGTTCAGATGAACAGTCGCGACGCTATTGTGCACCGTATCAAGCTGACAGTCAGCCTCAGACGAGAAAGGTTACGGGGAAGCTGACGTATGCGACGTGGTTCCTGTTCTCAAGTTGTCTGCCCATCAGCTTCCAGATGATCACATACGAGTCCCAGCTCACCTGCTAAGCCACCCCACAAACGCCTTGCCCCGGTGCCGGGCGAATCTCAGCGCAAAGGATTGCTTGATTTCGCCCGCTGTGATTCGAGGTATATCAATCGTCATCTCCAGCGTCTCGGCGTTTATCCAGAACCCGCAGAAAGGGAAGTCTAGAGTCAGCTACGGAAGATGGCTTCCAAGGAAGCGTACAAGTAGTCCCGTCTCTATGTAGCGGACAGACCGCCCCTACCTGATCGCCTTTTGCGTACTCAAATGACCGCAGAGTCTTTTCTGGCGAAATGAACGCCCCATACTCGGGGAATCCTGTCGTCATGACGCTGATGAACCTTCGTGCGGAGGCGAGATCGTCCGTAATGTATAGGAAGTCGTCAATGTACCTTAGCAATCGCTGGCGTCAGCTGTGACATCTGGTCGATCACGTCGACTCACAGATCCTGGCTTGTTAACGAACCCCAGGTGTTCTCGCTCGAGCGCAGCGTAGAAGAGCGAACACAACAGGCTGCTGATCATTGAGCCTTGAGGAATCCCTTCCTTTTGACGATAAAGGCGGCTCCCAATCTATACGTGAGCTGTGTCATTCAGAGCCCGGCAAGCTTACCTGCCAGGTGTTTTCCTTGATGTGCTGGTGCAGCAACGCCATGCACTCGCGCGTGGTGACACGCTTCGATCTTTGCTGTTCATGAGCCTCAATCCGACGAAAGGACGGAGCAACCCACCAGATCCACGATGACAGCGTTTCGTAATGGTTTAGCGATGGTGGAAGCCAAGTCGGAGAAGTTTGGGTGCCCGTCTGTCGTCAGTCGTGAGTCCCGGCAGGATGCGGAAGCTCACCGTCGATTACCGCCCTGGTCTTGAACAATCTCCGTGCAGAACGCTGAGACGCCTCACTCGCAGGCGGTAACAGAAGCGAGTACATCATTAGAACATAGTCGTAGTCGCTATCGAGCAGATTCTCGATCACCCTCAACGCCTTGTCCTGCTTGATCGTGTCGAACGCCGCTTTGATGTCCATCTTGACGAAGAACAAGCGGGGTCTAGCAACTCAGCTGGGTCACCAAGCCGTATCCGAGACTTACACTTTGCCATGTCGCTGAATCAAATCGTTCTTGATCCCGTGCAACGGTGCGAAGATCTCATTAGTTCCAAAGAGGGAGGAACCGAGCATATCACGGTTGCGCTCCTGCCATTCAGCTGCGCACGTTTTGCTTTTCACCTCGACTGACCTTTTCATACGACAACACTTGATGGATGCCTCTCAGCAGGTGATTTGCCGTGCTGCTTTTCGGTACACTTCGGCTCGTCACACCCTGCCCTTTCTTACCGCCCTGATCGTCAGCCCCGCATTAAATGCCAAGAGCACGTACGATGCGCCGACCCAGGTTGACGATTGGTCTAAATCCGTTCGGCTTGGGAATAAGCCTCACGGCAGAAACCCCCAAAGGCCCCTGTAACGCCATCGTTTCCTGCACCTGCCATGAGCTGTGCAAGTGAAAGTTACAAGATGAGACGCACCTGAGTGAGGGGTACGAGCGTCTCGGATCGCAACTTGGCGAAATGGGGCTGCGATGCCGCCGTCCAAGCCTCGTGCGGGTAGTAGACTGTCTGGTACTTGGTCGCCGCCGTCTCGGTCACGTAGAAGGTATTCTTCGATCAGTGACGTGTTCGAGGCGAAGAAATTCATCATTCACTTTGATCAGCGGTACGAGGTATTCCTCAAACAACCAATGTAAGAACCTCTCAACGAGAATCTTTTGCAGCCGGCTCTCCGCTTGGTTGGGACGGACCCCCAGAACCTGCACCCAGCGAAAGTCGGCAACCTTCACATCCTCGAGTATAGAATGCAGGTTGATAGGCTCGAACTGCTTCACGGTGATCAGGCGCCGCGCATCTGCCATGAGCTGGGGTGTGCTGGATATAATTGTGAGCTCACGTCGGCATATGCTAGTCAGGCTGCGCTCGCCGACGGAAGTCGACAGGAGTGTCTTGAGGGTTGCGATGACAAAGCGGCACACTTGGCTGTGCGAGAGTGGTTGAAGGCCATCCCTTGTGTGATCTCCCTGGATGTCAGCGCCTGGCAGCCGATCACCGACTTACAGCGCGATGCACACACATTTTGAGCAACCGATCATACTCGATAGCTGCATGCTGTGTAATGATACTTCTGGCCGTGTCCAGAATTTGCGCACGGCGTCTATCGTTTTTGATATCGAAGATCGTGCCAGCTCCAGGTGGCTTGGCGAACATGGCGCACATCAAGGAAAACTCGGCTTCATGATTCGGATCCTTGTCCGCCTTAAGCTGATTCAGCATGTCTACCTATCAGCTTGCTGTGCATTTCGCATGTACCGCTAGCTCACGCTGAGGGTGCAGTCCAGCAACAAAACGCCCAGTTCTCGTCCTCGCGCCCTGGCCGTAGAACATGCGTTGACGGCTGATGTACACATCCGCTGGACTGTCGTCAGCTTGTGAGGGGATGCGGTGAGAGCATAACGCACCCAGTATCCCGACCTTTCGAGCTCGTCGCCGTACTGTCCTCACTGATCTTCCGCTTCTTCCTCCCCGGCTCCTCTCTCACCCTCTTCCGCTTCATACCGCACTTCTTCCTCCCCTCGTACAGGTCGCACAACGGCAGCCCGCTGAGCTGCAGATACGTGTTGTTCCCCACGGGCTTGTACATTGATGTGTGAACGATGATGTGACGGAATGCCTGGTCTCCAATCCTGCCTGTCAGCTGATAGGGCGTCCACAGACGAGCAGTAGCTGACCTCGAGTGCAGTGTGCGCCATTCTGAGCCGTATAGCAGACTCGTTTCGGGATCGCGTCCCAAGTTTGACTCCTCATTGGCATATGTACCATGCTGGAATGAGTTATGACTTATACGGGAGATTCCAACACCCACCGCGTCTGGCTTGATGAGCACATTCTTGCCCCTACCCTTGAGATCCGCTATGATCCAGTCGACGCAGTCTCGATGGGATGTCAATGCACATTCCAGCGGCTCGGCCGAGATGCCGGGCACATTTTTAGCGCCCGATCTATCGTGCGAGGCGCATATGGTGTCGCGGATGAACGCGGCGTACTCGCCGGAATCACCAGCGCGAGTGGGAGGGACGCCGAAATAGCCCTCCAGCGTTGTAATCCGCGCATAGTAAGTCGAGAGGGTCTTGTGCTTGATGACCGTCGTTCGAAGCCCATCAGTGCCGTCGGCTATCATGATGCCATTGTGCCAAGTATGAGATGCTGATCAGAGCAGTATGCGAGGTTGACTGGACAACATTACGCACAGACGTTGACCAAGAGCAGTCGCGGGTGGATGGGAGGATGCCGCCGGTTGACTGTGTGTATTTGCCACTCACTTCGTCGATACGCGTCGCGCGTCAGTCGAAAGATATCAGCTGCATCAACAAACCCTCCACCCCGTTGTCCCAACTCCTGCAATCAATCCCGTATCTTCGCCTTGGCGTCACTCCGACCTTCCGTACCGTACCAGAGACGACTAGCAGCGGTACTAAAGCGGAGTCGATTCCCCGCTCCCTCTGGATTGACAATGGCGCCCTCGCACCCACTCCGCCGGCTCTCGACCGGTTCCTTGTCCTCCCTGCACCGCTCGCAGGACCGGCATCACACCTCACCATCGGGGCTGGACTTCCTCTCGCCCGCATTCCAGGCGCTGAACGATGAAGCCGCCATGCTGGAGAAGAACGTGCAGCAGCTGAACGAGCTGCACGACGCTCTGGGGACGTTCAACGAGAGTTTCGCCGGGTGGTTGTACGCTTTGAAGATGAATGCGTTCTGCGTCGAGTGGCCGCAGGTGGGTCGATGTGTTCGGACGATATAGTTGATCGAGTCGATCCGGGAATTTGCTGAATGTAGGCCCCGAACGAGATCTCTTTCTCTCGGTTGCAGGCATTGGGTCAGTTTCGTTATCGATGATACGCTCCAAGCTTACGAGCAGCGCCCGAACCAGCAGCGCCTCCTCTTCCCCCCTCACCCCCATTAGCTGCATCGACAGCGGCGCAGAGTCTCCCTGCCGATATGTCATACGCGACGCAACGGACTGCCCAGCCCGAAGACTCCCCTCCACCAGCCAAAAAGGTCGCACCGAAGAAGCCGACGGCGGGACCGAGCGTTGCGGCGAAGAAGGCCGCCATGGCAGCGAGGAAGAAGCGCGAGGTACACTATTGGCACCATTCCTGCCAAAGCTGACGGCAGGCCGAAATATCGAGGATCATCGAGACCCTACCGCTGGAGTATCGGGGTTCCCAGCCGGTAAGCCGGTTCGCTCAACCGGGAGGACAAGGCTGATGGCAGTCTCAACGCTTAGCGATGGAGAAGATTATTGACAAGCTCATGAAAGCTGGTCAAGGGACTAGTGCGTGTCATGCTACAATTTTGGAGGTGTGCACTGATCCCCAGTCCTAGATCTAGTATCACCGCCGGACTGTCCGCAGCCGCGGGTGAACAAATGCTTGATTGCGCTCGTACAGAAGAAGCTGGTGAACAGGGTCAAGGACGACGAGGTGTGTAACACAGTCCCGGCCCTCGAAGCTGACGGTCAGGGTAAGACGGCGTACCAATGGGTAGGACCGTGAGCAGCCTTTGGTCGGGCGATGGGTCGGATTGTATAATATGACATGCTGGATGTATCATCTCATGACAGTTACAAAATGCTTCCCTTCGCCTCTGCCCCTGGTCGACTCGTCATTACCGGTGCTTGGCGGAGTCAAGCGCCTGCCAGAAGGACTGCACGACTTCCCTATCCCGATGCCGCTTACTGCGGTCAATCTAGAGGTTAGTGAATTCAGGCCTCACGGGCAAATGTATGTTTTGTCTCACCCTCATATCTCGGACATTCCACTCCCTAATCGCCGGCACCGCTGGCTCATTGTTCCACTGGAAGTACACTCCCACCACTGACGATCAGAATTGGAGAGGGAGCTATATCGCGAGACTGACCATTGCGGAACAAGACCTTTGGATCTTGCCACTTATATGGCCGGAATTGCCATGCTTGGCCAGTGGTCACTACGCAGATGACACGGTCCCTGAGATGAGCACCGCCATGTGAGGTAGATCCTGGGGAAGGGAGGAGAGAGGGGAGAGGGGGGCAAAACGGAAAGTCTAAAGAGAGGCTCGATTGTGGGATCCGGATCCGGGCCGGATCCTACTCACCAAGCATCATTTCCAAACTTCTGCAATGCTTCCACGCTGTCCACAACATAGTACTTTTGCAGGACATCCCCTGATCGTCAGCCCGCGGAAATTACCGACAGACGAGCTGGACTTGCCGTTCGGTCCTGCTCGTTTCCGCACGATGGGAATCATATCCTCCGCCTTGATGTTTCCATTCTGAGCTTCGGCCTGTCTGGCCGTCTCGCTCGGAACGAAGCTGGTATCAGCGGTGTCTTACATCATCATCGTAGCAAGCGACTCACACTCCATCCGTCAAGAACGCCCGGATGTTCCACATGGTGAGTAGGGCGGTTGGCGAAGACGATATCATGATGATTGGATTGCTCGACTTTGCCTTCTTCGCCCCTCTCGACGGATCTAGCATCAGCAACGGCTTCGGCGGTCGATCTGGCCGTCGCACCTGTGCTCTGTGACTGTGCGTGCGGCGCCTTGCTCCCGGATGCCGCCAGCGAATTTCGCAACGTCTTGATCTTCTCCGCCATCACCGTCTTGGCGAAGGCTCCAAAATCCTGAAATAAGCTGCGCGGACATGTGCTGCGACGGAGGGACTCACATTGACCTTGCCTGATCCGCACGTCCGCATGACGCTGTTCCTGTCCCGCAGCTCGATCTCCTCGGCCCGCAACTGTCATTAGCAGGACGAAGCGGGGCGAAAGAGCCAGCTGACCTTCTTGCAGAACTCCCGGTCCTTCACGTCCACCTCGTACTTCCTCTTCGCCGGCGCCGTCTTTGACGGTCCGGCCTCGGCGCCCGCCGCGCCCGCCAGACCATCCGCCTGGTCTGCTTGCGCAGCCCCTTCCATTAGCTCTCAAAGTTCGCTCGAGCACGCCGGACCCACCGGCGCCTTTCGCCTGCACTCTGCCAGCCCCATCTCCTCCTTGCAAGAACTCCACGACGCCCCTTCTGTCCGCAACACTGACATATCCGCTTCCTCCCGCCTGTCCATTGACGAGATAGTCCCTTACTCCGCTATCACGCTCTGTCCACGCGAGCCATATTTGCGCAAGTGAGTAGAACTCATTTGACGCCCCCGCCTTCGAAGTATATCGCGTGGGTGTATCTTTGACGAGGTTGATCGATCCCGAAGGCTGGGTGAAGGAGATGTACGTCGCGAGGGAGAGAGAGTCGGTCGGTTCGGACGCGGCTGTGAGGAGCTGCGTGGGCGTGTTAGAGCGGATGGAGTCAAGAAGGAGGTCCAAGGGATCGTGCGTGGGAGTTGCGGCTGACATAGTGACAGCGTATTGGTGTAGCGAGGGCAAGTCTTTCAACGGAGTGGACGAGGGGAGGGTCATTGTTGTTAGCACTGAAGGCTGAAGCCCGATTCAAGAGGCCACGGAAGCAAATTCAAGTGGCTCAATCCAGTCACGTCTCAGCGTTTCATTTCAACCACGAACCCGTAACTGTCGACCGCCTTGGGGCGGCATGAATGCAGCAATAGTACGCTGGCGTTGGCAGATGAGGTTCGAAGGGCGAAAAGGTCACCGCACGGTACGATGGTCCAAGTCTGACCACAAGTGCGATAACAGCAAGGTGCCGGCTGACGCCTTCCGCCTCGCACCCACGTTTCACAGCCGGGTTGGCGTAAGGAGAACTGGACGCGGAGAAGGGACAGAGGGGTGTCTGAGGTTGGTATGGGAGGAGGGCTGGAGGGGTAGAGGAAGGGCTGGAGGGCAGGAGAAGGAGAAAATCTCGGTGCGCAAGCTGGAGACGCATTCCTCCTGAGGCGCGCTTGATCCTGAACATGCAAGGTATTCGCGATGTATCGCCCCAAAGAATGGGCCTCCACGACTATGCGGGCGCTGACTCTGCGACATGTCCCGTTCGACCACGAAGGGCTATGCACGATGGGTCGTAGGGGCGCAACAGCCTGCAGACGCTTGGCGGGAAGCGCCTAATGCGAGGTCATCCGTCCGCCCATGAACGAACGGCTCTGGCGCGTGCGCATACTTTCGCTCGCTGCGCACTCACACAGACTGACCGTGTCATGCAGAACGTATCTGCTAGAAACCATTCTCCTCATCATTTGCCTGCGCTCGAGCCGTGGGAGATTCCGGAGCCGTGGGAGATTCCGAAGCCAAGCCTCATATTTCGGACCGGCGGCATGCGCCGGAGACGGTTAAACCCTGATGTCATGGGCTTGGCGTGAACTCGTATCCTCTTTGTCCGCCCTGTTCCCCTCGTACTCGTGCTCTTTCGAACCAGTGACATGACTCTACTGGTCAGACTAGCCCGTATGCACCGCGTACAAATCAACGATCCGGCGGCCCGGACAAGCGGTCCGGCGGCCCACAAGCAGGCATACGCTTATAAGCCAGATGGAGCAACTCGAAGGATATCGGCGCACGCGTCTGCGCCCTGCGTGCAAAGAGCATGCGCACTAAGACGGACAGAACGACCGGGGCCGGAAACCGGGGCTGGGCGGAATTGAGCGGGGCTTGGCGTAAGTCTACGCCGAACAATGGGAGGCCTTGGGGTACACGCCTCGATTGCGCCCATCATGCTTGTTCCAACAAGCTTGTGATAGCACCGCTGTGTTCCATCGAGCTACTGACGTGAGTGTCGGAGCCGGTCCTCCGGACCATCGTTGCACCGAACGATGCAGTGTCTTGGCGTCCGCCCCGAAAAAGGCCGTATGGAGGGCTACGGTCCGGTGAAGATGCGTGACGACATATAATATAGGTGGGCAACGTTGGACCCCCCCGTAAGCACCTGCTTGACAAGCGGTCCCCCGGCATCGACAGGCTCCCTCCGCCCAAGCTGTGCACCATGTCGCCTCACCAGCAACCCGATACGTTCCCCACACGCGCTACACCCGCGGACGATGACTCGCACCTGCCTCGGGTTGAGACGCCCCACAGCGAAAATGCGACTTCTCTCGACGCAGAACAGCCTCACGGCGTCTCTGAAAAGACTGGCAAGCTTCTCACGAATACGGCACCAAAAGAAGGAGACCTCGGAGCGAGGTGGCTGGCGACGTATGACGGTGCGCGCCCCGAATTGACCGCTGAGAGGAACAACCACGTCCGCAATAAGATCGACACGTATCTACTCCCAGTCATCTTCTTGATCTACTTCAACCAGCAGATGGTACGTCCAGGGTTCGGCTTGGTCAGGGCACGTGACTCTTCGGAGCTGACAATGCCAGGACAAGTCCAGTGTAGCGTTCTCTGCTGTATTCGGCTTCAGGAGCGATGCGAATCTCCAGGGCTCAAACTATTCCATGCTCACCACTATCATCTACATCGCACAGCTCGTCTTCCAGCCGCGTGAGTTTTGGCATATCGAAGAAACGGGCCCGAAGAGAGATGGAAAAGGCGATATGGAGGGAGAAGTGAAGCTAACGTCCAGTATCGGTTTACGCTCTTGTCCGGTTCAAGGTCAACTACTGGATCATCTTTTGTTTCATCGGTTGGAGCACCTCGTGTATGATCATGGCGGCCTTCACGTCGTTCACGGGGCTGGTCATCTTCCGGTTCATTCTGGGAGCATTTGAGGCGTCGATTGCTCCCACCATGATGTGAGCTGGGCTCGACCGAGTCTCGCTCGAGAGCACTATTGATGCCCAGGATCTTGGTCTCTGGCTGGTGGACGCGACGCGAGCAGCCGCTGCGGAACAACCTGTGGTACTCGGCCAACGTGAGTGAAGGGAGGGACAGACTCGCTGAGCCTCGCCACCGGCCATCGGAGTCGGCGCTGATGCCAAGGGAATCGCTCTGATTATTGGCTCCCTCATCGCGTGGGGTCTCGGGCACATCCGCAACGGCCAACTCTATGTGTATCAGTACATCTTCCTCGTGAACGGAGCCATGTGAGCGGATTGCTGTTTCTGCCACGAACCCCGCTGACATGCAGCGGACTTGTCTCCGTCATCCCGACCTACTTCCTCCTTCCATCGCACATCACCACAGCCCGCTTCCTCACCCCCGAGAATAAGTACCTCGCGCTTGAGCGGATCCGGCTCAACAACACGGGTACCCAGAACACCGGTATGTACTCATGCAAGTTCATGCCGCAGCACTGCTGACCACCCTAGACTTCAAGTGGGCTCAAGTGTTTGAGTGCCTCACAGACCCGAAACAGTGGGCGTACGCCATCATGGTGTTTTGCGTTTCGCTCGTTTCGGGAGGGATCTCCGCCTTTGGGCCGCTCGTCCTGGCGGGATTCGGTCTCAACAACTACCAGACGATTCTGTACAACATGATTCCTGGTGCTATTGGCATTGTCGCCAACTTGATGTGAGTGGTGTTGCAACCGGAGATTGGGGCAAATGAGAAAAGACCGGAGCTGACTTCAGTGCCGCCTATTTTGCTCAGCGATTCAAGAAGAAGGCACCAGTCCTCCTGGGTGTGCTCCTCTTCCCCGTCGCCGCCGCGGCGGCGCTGTACACGCTTCCTCGCGAGGGCAACAACCAGGAACTCTTGGCAGTTTACTTCATCCTCCAGGTCTTCCAACCCCTCACGCCCTTGCTGTTCTCCTGGACGTGAGTTGGAAGTTGGACACTGGACAGGCCGAGCGGACCCTGATGCCAGCTTCGCCAACACAGCCGGACATACCAAGAAGACCACTACCACCGCTATGCTATTCATCGGTCTCTGCGCGGGAAACATGGTCGGACCGCAGCTCTACCTCGAATCCGAGGAGCCGAGGTACCAGACCGGCTTGATCGCCAACATGGCCGTCCTGTGCCTATTGTTCGGACTGGTCATCCTCCAATCGTTCTACCTGCTGTTCCTGAACCGACGCAACGGCAAGAAGAGGATCGCGAGCGGAAAGACGGGACCGCACGTCGACTACTCGCTCGAGGACTCGAGCAAGTGGGCGTCGATGAAGGCACAGCGAGGAGAGCAGACGGCTGGAGGCGAGGATGGAGTGGTGCACAACGAGGAGCAGGTCAATGAGCATGCGTTTGAGGATCTGACCGACTTGAAGAACGAGGACTTCATCTACTCGCTGTAGAGTTGCATGAACAGCTGTGCGGCGTGAACGGTCGGACGGCACAAGCCTGCCTAGTTTCGCGATGGAGTCATTGTCGAGAATCTCAAAGATCCTGCTTCAGCAGATGCGATCGGTCCATGAGAGCTGATGAGCATCATTGTGGCTGT
>JAHXHD010000741.1:0-10924 GCA_019857685.1 Papiliotrema terrestris
GGGGGGCTCGTTTAAATTGGTCTCTGGCTCATACACGCTCAGCTCACTGCACTCACCCTCCTCCTCGTTGACTTTACCTCTCTCACTGCCCCCTGGACGAGATCCGTCATAGCCATGTCGGACAACCCGGCGCCTCATGGCGACGCGCCCAATCCAGACAGAGCTTCACCACCTATCGCTTCTTCTCCCATCGCTCGTCCAGCTACTGTCGATGACATTCGGAAGCAGGTTGAGACGGAACAGGCTCTCTCCAACGCTCTCAAGCGTGTGGAGCAACTTGAATCCGAGATCAAAAAGGTCACAGAGGAGAAAGAAGCTATTGCTACCGAGAAAGATGGTTCCAGTGAGCGATCTCGAAACAATACGGCTTTCCAAACGTCCTGACGCCAGACTCCACCTCCAATCAGCTGCGCACACAGCTGTCTGCGCTACAGTCCACATACCATCAAAACACTTCTGAGATGGCCGTCCTAAAGGCCAGACTGGCGGTGCGTTTGTCGTCTGTACATCTTGGATCCTCGGGATCCGGCGTATCCTGGCAGTCTGCTGACTTCAGGCTATGGAGAGGGAGAAGGAAGAGTTGCAGGGGGACATCGCTCGACTGGAACAGCGCTCTACAAGGAACACTCGTGCGTCGAAGGCTTACTGCCTGCGCGCGTTCTCCCATGTGTGGCAGCTTATGAGCAGAGGAGCTCCAAACCCTTCGAACGCTTCGGACCGAGCAATCCCAAAAGGTTGCAACCCTTGACACCGAGGTTTCCGGCTTGAGGATGGCTGCCGAGTCCGCCAAAGTGAGCGGAAGACGGCTTGACATCGCTGCTATGCTGACGTCCAGTTCAACGAGGAACGCAGTGCACAGGCTTTAGCGAGCGCGCGGGCGGAAATTCTTGCGCTGTCAAAGGGATCGGCCGATGTGGAGGAGCGCTTCGGGAGGTATCGAGCAGAGATGGTGAGTTGCAAGGCCGATCAAGCCAGTTCGCAACCACTCCTACGACCCTGCAGCCTTGCATCCTTCGGCTAAACCCAAGCAAGCGCAAATATCGACATTGCAACAGGAGAAGGACTCGTACCTCTCCCAGCTCACATCGGCTCAGACGTCCCTCCAGGCACTGCAGCGAACATACGCTTCTCAATCCACACGACTTGCCGAGGCGCACGCCAACATCGCGACTTTGACTTCTGCGGCGGCTAGCAAGAAGGCGTCATCATCCAACGAAATCTCACGCCTGATCGATGAGAACAAGATTCTCGAAAAGCGTGCAGACGAGGCTCGGAATACGATTCTAGAGAGAGAGGCGGAGCTAGAGAGATTGGCGGATGCTCAGGCTGAGGACACGAGGGTTTGGGGCGAGAAATTGAGAAAGGAGGAACGGGCGCGCAAGGAAGCGGAGAAACGCGCGAACGACTTGAAGATTGTGGTCGACAGGTTAACCTTGGCGCATGGAGATGGGTCGGATCTGAGCCCCGCTGCGGCGCTAGCGTTCGGGCAGCGCGAAGGCGGAAAGAGCTATACGAGCTTCTTCACCGAGTTCACTTTGCAGGAGAACAAGCTGAGGGAAGCCGAAGAAGAGGTGGTCAGATTGACTGCACTCTTGGACGAGATCAGTGCGGACATCCGGGAGAAGGTGAGTGGGATGGTCGAGCAATTCAAATAGCCCGAGTTGACGGTAGAAACCGCTACTGGACGAGCAAGCCACGGAACATGCGTTGGCAATCGACCGCGCAAATGCGTTGGCACAAGAGATGGCCATCGCCATCGCAGCCAGGGATCGCAGCCAGGCTGAAGCCAAAGCAGCCAAGGCGGAGGCGGAACGGAACGTGGTCGCCGTGGAAGAGCTGCAAAGCACCGCAAATGACCTGGGCCGCCAGGTGCAGGTTTTGCTTCGACAAATCGCTGTGATGAACGATCCCTCGCTCGCCAACACTCCTATCGATGGCGAGGCAACGGTTACCGACGATATCGTTTCTGATCATCTCGTCGAGTTCCGCTCAATCCGTTCTTTGCAAGAGCAGAACGTCAAGCTTTTGCGCCTCTCTCGAGGCTTGATCGACAAACTCGACAAACAGGAGATCTGGAAGGCCACCAATGACGTGAATGACGAGCAAGTGGGCGTCACGCTGGATCAAGCAGAGGAAACCATCACGAAACTGCACTCTCAACTACTGGACGCCCAGAAGAAAATAAGCGAAGTGGTTCGAGAGCGGGATACCTTCTCGAAATTGCTTGCCAGAGGAGAGGGTCTTCGTGCGCCTCAGAGCGGACCGAACGGTCTCGGCGAGAATCACAACGGGGCAGACGTCGTTGACAGGCTGCGTGAGGAGTACGAGGCTGCACGCGTCAAGGTGGAGCACGAGGTGGAGGAGACGAAACGTGCGCTGCGGTCCAAGGAGGGCGAGGTGGGACAGGCAGAAATCGCCAGAGCGAAGGCAGAGGCTCAAGTCACGTTGTTACAAGGCGAGCCGTCTCCGACAACGAACGCCTGGTTCGCTAACAGCAGAACAACATCGCATGCTCGCAGACGCGACCTCGTTGCAGAAGACAGAGTACGCCAACCTGGAGAAGGAGTACAGGCAAGTGCAAGCAGCGATTGCGCAAGCCAACAATGAGCGACGTGCAGTGAGTCCGGGGAGAAGCCCACGACTTGCAATGTCCGCTGAATACAGGCGCTCGAGCAGGTCGCGAGCAAGCAGGCAGAGGCAGAACGTTACAGAAACGAAGCCGTCGCCCTCAAGGCTGAGAAGGAGCTCTGGAAGGTATGGCTCGCCTACGTTGCAATCGTTCTCCAGTCTCACAACAGTCTCGTGAAGCACGTTTGGAGACAGATCTGAAGACGACGCAAGCCAGCCAGGCAAAGTCGCAACATTTGCTGGACTCTTTGACGAATGTTGGGACGGAGAGCGAGAAGTCTCGCTCCGAAGAGAAGAGAAAGTTGGAGCGACAGGTGCAAGCTCTGCAGCAAGAGGCGTGCGTTTGCACAAGTTGAATGGCGCAACATCCGGCTGATCATAGCAACGATCTTCGCCAACAGCTGGCCGCCGCCAAGGAAGCCACCCTTGCTGCCGAGGTTTGTTGGTCACTTCAGATGTACGGTTATTTCGATTAACTCGCAGAAACGGACTGCCGACGTCGAAGCCCGGCTCGCCAGCGCCACTGAACCTCTCATCACCGCCAAAAACGAAGCCGAAGCTTTGGCCGCGATCCGTCAGACAGAACTCACTGCCCTCCGCGCCGACATGGACAAAGCTGCTGTGGAGAGCAGGAAGCGATTGGAAATCGGTCTCAAGCACCAGAACCGAGCCAAGGATCTGGGGGCAGCCATCGCTGAGAAGGACCGAGCCATTGCTGAGAAGGAGGCCAAAATCCAAGCCACTGAAAAGGAAATCGCAGATGCGAAAACGAAGATCACTGAGCTGGAAATGAAGATCAGCGAGATTGAGAAGGGCAGCGCTCACAAGGACGCCACGGTGTCGAGGTTGACGAGCGAGCTGGCGACGGCCAAGAAGTCGAGCGGGACTGAACAGGGCTCTGAAGCGTCTGCTGAGGTGAGTTGCTTGGGATTCGCGGTGTATGGATTCGGACTAACCGCAGGCGGCACTCAAGGCAGAGAGGGCCGAGAAGGAGGCATTGCAAGCGAAGCTCGATCAGGCGGAGAAGGATTTGGCCGCCGCAAAAGCTGCTCAGCCGGCGCCGTCCGGCTCGGGAGCGACATCAACGGATAACGCCGCAGGCGTGGACACTAAAGCGCTCGCCGACTTGCAGGCCAAGTTTGATCAGCTGCAGAGCGAGAAGGAGAACTGGGATACGGTGCGTCCGGAGGCAGTGCGGTGGTAGTGCCGTCCCTGATCATCAGAAATACGATCAAGACGTTGCGAAGGTCAACAGGTCTAACGCCAACCTGAACAAGCGGAGAAAGGAGCTGGAGGAACAGGTCACTTCGCTTAGGCAGCAACTCGCCGATCTGCAAGCAACTTCGACCGCGTCGGCACCCGCTGCTCTTTTGAACGCTGAAGAACAGCCTGACGTCGACGAGGCGGTTCGAAAGGCAGTCGAAGCGAAGATCGAGGAGCTCAACGCGGAGCATCAGAAGGCGATCGAGGCACTCACGGCATCGCAAGCTTCAGCTGCTCCCGCGAGCGCGCCAACCGCATCCGAACAGATTGTCAAGTCCGAGGAAGTCGATCCTGCTGTTCGACAAGCTGAAATCGATGCCAAGGTGAAGGAGGCTATTGCGCAGAAGGAGGCGGAGATTGCCGAGTTGCACAAGGAGATCGCCGACTTGAAGGGCAAGATCAAGACGCTGGAAATCCGGAACAAAACGGACAACTTTGCTAGGAAGACGCTGGAGAAGCAGAAGACGGACTTGGAGGCCAAGATAAAGTCGCTCGAAGGCGACGCCCCGCATTCGGCGGCAACAGGCCCGGGAGCCGCGCCGTCTGATGTCGCCACGTCAATTTCGGCAAAGCCTGCGCCTAGCGGGCCCAGCGGATCCTCTCCAGGCCCAGCCGTGACTGCCGCTACGAGCCAAACCATCCAGCCCAAAGCCGGTGGGCCGGCAGCCACCCGAGGCGGTTTGGGGGTGCGCGGAGCGGGTGCTGCGGGTCGAGGTGCTGCTCGTGGGCGCGGGGCGGCCCGAGGCGGCCGTGGCGGAGGCGTTCTAGCGAGTGAGTCCTGGGATGCGACAGGCAGTCAGACGCTTGGCTGATTGCAGACGTCAACTCGTTGATGCAGGGCAACGCCAAAGCGGGTCCGCCTGCTGCAAACTCGACCGCCGGACAGAAGCGTCCCGCATCCGAGGAAGGTGAAGTAGTCGAGCCTGCACCAGCGTCAGGCCCCGCACAAGGACCACGGAACTTGAAACGACCGAAAAAGGATGAGGGCGGGCCGGGGGCAGGAAGCGGAAACACTGTCGGTGCAGCGAGTCAAGCCGGAGGGACTGACAACTCCGGTGCTTCCGGCGGCGCTGCATCTGGTGGGGACAGTAGTAACGCGTAGACAACGAGTGTACACGATATGAGGGAACGGCATTCACAATGTATAACGCCTACGTCACGATTGACCCGATGGTGGTCACGAGCTATGTGTGCCCTTTTACTCCGTTCATGAAGAGATCGTCGAGGAAGACATCGATCACATGCTTGGTATGGAGGTCTCGTTCATGCTTATGATTATCATTTCCCATTATCTGGGATTCGTTCATCTACCCATGTCGTTAAATGTGTCTGACCTCCTGTCCGCCGCAACTCGCCCCTTTGCGCAATCCACCAGCTCCGCGACCCCGCAAAACAAAACGAGTGATGCGATTCGACAAGACGTGTACTCGCACGCATCCGCAATCTTTGGCCAACTGATTTTCCCGTCCCCGCTCAATGACATCTGATTTCTCCTAAGTCGAGTCGCGCGACGGCGGTCCCACGTGATGTCCGTCCCCAAAGCCTTGGACCACCAGCCGCCTGACCTCGGCATATCTCGTCCACTACGCGCCCAGGCTCTTCCTTGCTTGTCGTCCTCTCTCCCTCGCCTGCCGAGCGGCACGGATCAGTCCCGTTAAACCGTTCCGCAATTTGTCGGACCCGGGTGTGGCCAGGTGACTGGCGTCAGCTCAGTGCGTGGTCAGTAGACGCAACCTACTCGTGCACATCTTTCATGAAGTCGGCCTTGACACTCTTGGGCAGAACGTGCCCGGGAATGCCTTGCACCGCTTCGCCGATCCAAGCTTCCGCTTGCTGTGGAGCGCTTACTATGGCCACAGCGCTTACAATGTCGTACACTTGTTCCCAGCTGTCTTCCGGGTAATCTTGCACCACACCCTGAATTACCGTGCCGAGCAACTCTTTCCCGGCATGAATGAAGATTGGCGCGAGGATCGGCTGATACTGCGCATGGGACATGCGTTGCGCTAGCAAGCCAATGGTGTCGAGGGCGACGAGGATGATTTGAGGCGACGGACATGACAGGGCAAGCAGCGTAAGGACGAAAGCGGTTTGAAGCGACATGTGTGTGAGCGTCAGAGTGGGCAGGTGTTGAAGGTATGCCATGAAGCAATGAACGTAATCGTCCATGACTGACGATGAGACACGATTCGCTTAACGGTATGATCACTCACCGTCTGGTATCGCTTGGGCTGATTTTACCTCGACCAGCTGCTGCAATGCGGTGGAGACCTCTTGGAATGCGCCACCAAGAAGTTGTCCAACAACATCGCTACTCGAAGGATCTCGAGTGACGTCGCCAAATTTGGCAGCCGTTTTGCCGATGATCCAGATGAAGCTGGCGTAGCCGGTCTCGCTGAAAGACGCGACTAGCCTTGCGAGGAGCGGTTGCAAGATTGGCTGAATGGCAGCGGCGGGGAAGAACGCCAGGCCCCGGCGAAGCACAGAGCCCACTCGCTCGGAGATAAAATACGTCTGGCCGTGCATGGCGAGCAGTTGATCCAGCAGCGAAAACATCGGGCCGGTGACCGAGAAACACTCCTCCGGGACAGGGTCAAGGGTCCGAACCACCGATAGCAGCGAGTCGAGTTGTTCGAGTGCGTCTGAGGTCAGCGCGCACGAGACAGCCAGGACCTACCGGCAACTACTTGCAACTCCGCCTTTTGCGCTGGATGCGGTGCTTGCACCACCTCCTGCACCTTTCCTAGCAACGGCTCGACGAATTGTCGTAAAAGACCCGCCGATTGCCTGCTGTCCATGCCGCTGATAACATAGCCGATGGCTTCGTATACCTCGACAAGATCCTGCTGGTCCAGCTTTCCGTCAACGTGACCGACGAATTGCTGGAGCTGACTCAAATACGGCACGAGGTGCGCGCTACAGTCCTGGCACATGAACTTCATGGCCTGAGCAGCCGCAGCCGAAACTTCTTCCTCTGCCATCTCGAATCCTTCGCTGATGTACTGCAAGTAGAATGCGATGTTGTCGGGATGCCGGTCGATCCATTGCGAATAGCGGGAGATGACCAAGATTGCAGCGTACCGAATTCGCGGGTGAGTGGGAAGTTTAGGAAGTAGATCCATGATGTGCGGTAACACTTCGTCGTCGTCCGGATCTACCTCGGCGCCCATACTCCTCATGGAAAAGAGCGGAGCTTCAATCTCCTGCCAGCTAGGTTGACCGTTAGCCAGCGCATTTACGATCATATCGTAGGAGCGTTTCAGGCACGTTGGCGCACCGAGGACGTGACAACAGTCCTTGAGCGTGTCGCCCATTCTGTGTCTGAACGCCCGGAACTCATCCCGCTCTGCCGGCGTTATTGTCTCGTTATCGGCAGGGAAGTGCAGGTGACGGATGATCACACTTTGCAGCTGTTCAAAGAGATCCAGCAAAGGCTTGACCTTTGGATCCGTGGGTTGGCGACCGAGAGCTGTAGCAAGGATGTACCAAAATTGGAAGGTGATCGGCACGATGTCGAGGTCGGGGTAGGCCGCACATGTAGCGACCGCCTCGACGATGGGGAGTAGGTCGGTCGGGTGTTGCACGATGAGATCCTTGTAGCATTCTCCCGCTTCGCTGAACAGGCGACAGTAACCACGTATCCTGTCGGCGTCCTCTTTGTGCTCCTCCAGTGACGGACGAAGGGCGATCAAGCGAGGTATGATCTGCTGGATCACGTCGACGTTATCGTGAATTTCCTGTGTTTCGTGTATGAGGTCGCACAATACGTCGACTGCCGCATCGAACAGTTCATCCGAGGCGAGTGCGTCGAAAGCGGCCTGGAATAGGGGCGTTTGAGCGACTTGTGATGCCATCAGGTCCCCGGAGATGAGCCATTTGGAGAGCGTGACGAACACAAGGTTTTGTATCTGCGATGTGACACCTGAACATGAGCGTGTGGCCGCGAATGCCAAGGTCATTCGTTATGCACTCACCAGGCGCCTGTAGATACATGACCAAAACTCCAACAACTTGCTCCACAGATCCGGCGACCCTTTCGCGGTCCTCCTATAACGTCAGAAAGCCGCTTTCCCTCGGATTCGGGAAAAGACTTACAGCTAGCCGCACGTACGGGTTCATTGCCTCCTCGATCCAACTCTTGAGGAACTCTAACAGCACTTTGACAGTCCCAGCATCCTTCCCGAAGCGTTCGATCATGTCGCCGACCGGATTCCGCCAGTCCTCGACCTGGAGCCCAAAGTCGGCCAAGGCGATACATATTTGGATCAGTGCTGCACGTGACCCCGAAGGCGCCGAGGGTGCAGCGAGAGCAGGCAGAGCCGATATGAGCGAGTCTCGCAGTGGGAACAGCTGAGGCTGAGGTATGTCTTTGAGGTCGTAGAGAATCTGCAGGAGTGAGCCGGAGAATCTGAGATAGGCGGGCCATGATTACCTTTGTCCTGAACGTTTGTGAGGCGAACAACCGAGCCTCCATAGGCGAGTCCGGCCCATTTAGTAGCTCATGACAGACCTGCCACGCATCGACCTGAACGTGAGAAGTTGCCGGGAGAGTTCGATGTGCCCAGGAGGCAGTGGTCGCGGGCCTGACTGCTCGAACACAAAGAGATTCGAAAGGGGGGGAGACTGGACTCACGCTGTGTTGGAACTCCTGCAACCATTCATTCGCCCTCTTCTTGGCGGAAGGGTCTGGGTTATGATAAAGCCCTTGGAGAGCTTGGAGCACTTGCTGACTCGTACTTGACATAATCAAGCGTGATCGAGGATGAGTGCAAAGGCGAGAGTCGAGTCAATATGTGTCGAGATGATGTCCCAGTCAGTCAATATTCGGGGCCTTGAACATGCTCATCATCAATGGCGCGTCAAGGAAAAAAGGCGTGCTACCTCGCATGGCGCCTATGGGATCGTCGCCTCACTTCCCTTCACAGTGTGACATGAGCTATAGACAGCATCAGAGTTGACTACAGCTCGTAGACTGCATATGTTGCTACGGCAGATGCGCTACGAAAAGTATTGCACTTCCAACCCCACAGATTTGATAGGCTTCTTCGCAGCCAAGTCTGATATGAGGCCAACCGAGACCAGACAGTTCCGTATACGTGCTTCGTACAAGAGGGCAAGAGACTGTTGTTAGAGCTCGAGATTCGAGCCGCGGACACGTCAAGCTCACCCAGTTGCCTGAAAGCCGGGCCTTGAGTACGCCGTCACGGTCGCTCTCGACTGACCCGGTTGGACTTACGTGTGCTCGCTGAACACCTTTCGTGGCGCGCGAGAACGCCTGAATCAAGGGGACGGGCGAGTCCAGTCGCTTCTCCGCTACCTCATCCCGGATCGGTTCCTTCTTAATTGGGAAGGGGCTGTCAAGTTGGCGCTGCATGTCCTCGCCATCTTCCCGCAAGCTTGGTCCTCCATGCGGAAGCTGTGGTGCTGGCTCCGCAACTTCCCCTAAACCTCGCTTACCCCTGCGTCTACCGATCCACCATTCGCCGCCGACCGACAGATCGCTCTCGTACGAGTAGATGTTCACTCCAAAGCGCGAGGAGAGCGCGACGGTCGGGGAAACTTGTGCAGAGTACGCAGAGGACACGAACCCGATCAAAGGATTGTAGACCAGTGTAAGAGTGGTCGGAGGGCTAGGCGGGGGTGATCCCGGCGCCGTGACCGGAGGAAGGGTCGTAAAGCGTAGACCGGTAGAGACTGCCATGAGAAAGGGTTACCGCGAAGGAAGGCACGCGATCTCCTTGGTTACTCACTACCGAAACTGCGTTGTTTCGCCGAGAAATATACCTCTCCTCCGGCCGAGAACCGGCCCCGCAAACCGCCCTCCATCATCTCCTCCTCGTCTACCCTTCTTCCAGCATCCGGTGCATCCTCGATGTCTTCATTTTGAGTCCATCCGAAGTTGTATAATCCCCTGATGCCAAACATGCCATCCTGAGCCGAGTACGTGTACTCGCCAGCATATCGACCGGTATCGTGTTGCAAGCTAAGCAGAATGTTTCCCGGTGTGGGAGCGGGTACCGGTGCTGCTGTCTCCGACGGCTGCCGTGCATGGGAGGGTGTCGGAGAAGCGGTCGAGGCGCGCGGTGTAGGTGCTGAGGGCTGCGACAGAAACGCCAGATGCGCTTGCAAGGTGGATGTGAGGCGAGTATTGGCTAGACCGGACAGGTGGAGGGTTGGCAGGTGAAGCCGAGAGTACAGCAAGTAGTCTTACAGTCAGTGCCCGGGAAGGCGATAAGGGTGGCCGAACCGAACCGAACCGTACCTCTTCCCTCGATTCTTTTCCCCGCGAGCCAGATCTCATCTTTGGGCTGAGGCCGCTTCGGGGGAGGATAGATTTGAAACCGTTCGACCACATGCCGGAATGCTATATTGCGCGAAGGCCCGATCTAACATGTCAGACTGATGTGATATGTTTGCCAGATGACGGCTGTAAGGGACTTACGTCTTGAAGAGGCTCCGAGGTGGTGATGTAGGAGATCGAACCATTGAGCTGTGGAAGAGCGTCAAGCGAGTACGAAGTGAAGAAGACTGGAGTGGGCGAATTTGCCAGCTGCAAGATGAGGGAGGAAGGGATCTGAAAGTCACTGCCGAGGTCAGAGCAACAGCTTGGATAGTGACTGGACTTGATCCTCACAGTAAGGCTGCCGATCAGTGAAGTCGAAATGTCTGACGGGCTCAGCTTGACCGACCTGTAGAAGATCTCGTGAGCTGAGTATAGGTATTATCCTGGTTCCAGCCGATAGCCTTGTAGTAGTCTCGGAGGAGTATAGCACTAAAAGGTAGCATTGAGCGAGTGATGCTGATGGTGTGCAACACGGGTCCACCGCCGACAGAGACCGAGGTCACAGGTCGGTAACTGGCAACATAACATCATCAACAACCCGGCGCGGATGGGCAACAGCGATATCGGCGATCGCCGCTTGGTTTGATGGTGTAGTAAGCCCTATATAACTAAATTGCTTCCGTCCTACGTCCCATGGCCGAGGACCGACGGTGAGTATGCATATCATGAGATTGCAACCTGGCACGCACA
>JAHXHD010000743.1:0-15457 GCA_019857685.1 Papiliotrema terrestris
GTGGTTGATTTTCTGGCTATCGTCGATGTGGGTCCCTCGTCTCTCGTGTCGCCTTCTCAGTCCAGCGTGAGGGCCAGAAACATTCCTGCACTGTATCGCGTCGATCGGGAGGGGGGCGCGATGGATGTGAAGCAGGAATGCGAGCTGATCGCAGGACATACAAGATACCCTACGACAAACGGCTCTGTACTTGAAAGCAACGGGAGCGAGCCCTACGACGCTGGTCCCTCCGCCCGTGAGCGCGATACCCACCCCTTTCGCTTCGACATTACCCCCCGGTGGAGCCATGGCTGACACGGGGGAGGAGCAGGGGACGAGCGTTGGGCCGGAGCTTGGGTTGTACGCGAGCAGGATCGAGAGTCGGACCTTGGCGGAGATGGTAGAGGTGCTGGGGGCTATGAAGAGCGCTGCAGGGACGACGGGTGCAGCGAGTCAGGGTCATGGAGCAGCAGATAACGTGCGAGGAGGCGGGGACATGTCCATAGGTGACAGTCCAGTGGGCGAAGAGGGCGAGGGGGAGCAAGGAACAAGTCAGGGAACCCCTCGCTGTAGGTGTACCTCGCGTGGCATCTCTCACGATCGATACGAATATATGCACGAACGCGATGACGATCAGGAGGCGGTCAGACAGAGCGGTGTACAGTCGTGTGTGTGCTGCCCCGCGCGTCGGGCGCGGCGTAGGTGCCGCATGCCTTGTTTCACTCGACGAGTTGACGCTTCTCCCATTCTGATACAACCACCTCACCTCGCAGCCTCCCAACCAAGCTCACATGCCGCTCCCAGCTCCTACTTCCGGCGGTATCGTTGCTCCCGAACTCACCCTCTGGATCGCATTCCGCAGCGATCACTCCACCCTCACAACACTCATGCGACTTGACACCACACATCATGCGCCTCATCGCACCGGTCCTTTACGATGAGGTGACTACCCAGTACGGTCAGCTCCTCAGCTTGTACGCCGGCGCGATTTCTACACTTTCGCCACCGTGCTCCGCCCTGTCCCTCGCGATCCGCAAGCGATTCCACTCCTTTCGTCGGTGAGAGTCCTCAACATCGAAAAGCACGACATTTGTGACAACGAGCTTGCCTGTGAATTCGCTCGCATGCTCACGGGTTTCAGAATCCTGCGCCTCAGGGTCAACCTACCAATGGACATAGACGGGTTTTGCTGGCCCAGCAGGGGAAGCTTCTCGTGGGGAGGGGATGGGGCGGCTAATTGCGAAGTCATGAAGAATCTCTCGGCGAAAGAGCTCGTCCTCGACATGAGGGGCTTCCGCCCGCAGCTCGCCCGATCCCGATTCGGTGTCAAGGCGAACCTCACAGCGGCCCTGCACAACGGTGTCGAGCGTCTGACCACGGTCATTCCCGACATAGCACCGGCGGCGGGACTGAAACTGCGAGAAGCTCTGGGACTCGACGAGCACTTGTTGGCGGGTTCCCCGTGGCTGAGGTGATCTTGACGACAGATTTTGCACTGATCAACGACCAAGTGCGGGCTCTAATCGCGGAGGGAGAGTGTGGAGGGGTCAAGGTGGTGTTGAAGGGCTATAAGGAGTATGTGGTGGATGGATGCCGTAGGGATTTTGAGGGTTCTTGATCGGTTGTATCGGTCGTCAGCATTCTGTCTCCCCCACTATGCACTTGGTCCACGCGATCTTGTCGCATGCTGTGGCACGGTACACGGGATCAACGAGTCTCACCTAGCCTGTGAGATATTGCCACGGCGGAACCCCTTCCCGGAAGGGAGGGGCCCGGGGTTCGAGCGCGTGATAAATGGTGAAGCTAATCGTGGCGGTCGTTGACTCAGAACACGCCGGCCGATCGGCGTTGTAAGGGTGACGGTGTTTCGCTGTACCCGGGCACCATCCTCGTCACTTCAACCCGACAGCTCAGCGACGCTTCGTTGTTCCTTATCTCCCATACATTACTTCTTATGCTGCAAGCGGAGACAAACGAACATCAATCATAGGGTGAGAAAGAGCGGGATAAGGGGTCTATAGATTCCCTTGTTAATGACAGACGGATACAATGCCAGCCCCTGAACCAACCCCATCTGTACCCGTCGGAGCCCTTCGGTTACCTCTCGAAGTCCTGCGGAGCATCTTCCAAATGGCCGATGATCCCACCCTTGCAGCCGGGCTTCGACTCAACGGCCAATCGCACGAGCTCCTCGCCCCTTCGCTTTACAGCGAGGTCACTGTCACGACTGTCAACATCGACGCGCTTGCATCGGACACGGGAAGTTCGGCCACTGCAGATGCAGCTCGGTCTGCATTCACGTCGAAACGGGACCTCCTGCGAAACACCAAGACCCTGCTCGTCAGACCCCCGCATCCTTGGTGTTGCGACCGCTCCAAGTCGCAAGCACTGACAGACTTCCTCCCCTCCCTTACGACCATCCGTTATACGGTCGACGAGCCCCAAACCACCTGGAAGCATCCGCTTCTCGACCTGCTGGAACCCGAGCAACACGCGGGCCATTGCTTCCTTAGGCGAGCATTGACAACCAGCGACAGCAGGGTGCGGTTCATCTATGACACCTGTCTCGCGCCGGGAAGCCAACGAGGTGCTGATTGCTTCTTCAACGGCTCCCCGAACATCTCAGCGCCGCTCACGATCATCGTACCCTCTCACTGGGCGAACGTCCACCAGATCACGAGCATTCTGAGCGTTTGCAATCTCGACCGAGAGGATCCGGTCTGCATACTGTTTGCGGAGTCTCGCCGCCTGCGTTCGAGACGACATGTCCCGATCCCTTTGCTTCAGTACCGAATACTCGATAGAATCCTTCGCCGGGGTTGGGCAAACGGAGCAGCGATGGTGTATTATCTCGGCGACTCGCCACTCGTTTCGGGCGGCGACACCCATCGGATGGGGGACACGATCGCTCAGACACAGGAGAAGAGGGAGGTGTTCGAAGTCGAGCAGGAGGAGGCGGACAGCACCAAAAAGCCGAGGTTGCGGATCCGAAGCAAAGCTGATTATGTCGCGGAAGGGCTTAGGGGAGAGGTGGATGATTATTCCATTGCTCAATGGGCAGAGCATGTCCGGGTCGAGGGGGAGAAGATCGGCGCATAAGCACACGAGGACTATGTTTTAACCAGACTCTTATGACCTCAACAAGAAATGACCGATAGGAACGTATGATATGGTTGCGACTGAATCCGCTGTCGCATTTGCCCAGCAGGAGGCGGCGAAGGAACGCATCAGCTCCGCGGGGATGTTGTGGGCGACCTCGAGGGAGTGCAGAAGAACCTGGCCCACCCATCTCCGAGCTTCGTCCAAACCCCTTCACTTTCCAACAACAGGCTCATGGCCTCGTCTTCATGCTCCGCCTCTTCCCCACGGCGCTGCCTTCATTTTCCCCCTGCCCCCAGTGACGAGTCACGTGACCGACCGTGCCACATTCGGTGAAGACCGCCCAGATGCTCCGGGCGTTGTGTGCCGAGTGAGTGCCTGTTTGGCCGACGTCACACCCCGTTCCCCCGCACACATTGCTCATCTTGCCTTGCACAGCTCATTACTCTGCCTGCTATACCTCGCCCATCCTCTCATACCTCATCAGACATCCATCAAGACTCTATCAGACAGGTCATTTGACAGCATCCGTCAAGTCACTCCATCCATCTCCACGGCCCTCGAGAATCTGCCCGTCCCTCCACGATGCAGGCTATCAAGTTGGGTAAGAAGTACCCGGAGTTCAAGCAGGAGGAGATCTTTGACTTGATCAACAAGTTCCAGTGCGTGTTCATATACCCCAAGTGCTCGCTATCCAGACCCATCTTATCGCTGGATGGCTATCTGTGGAGCTGTCGCTCACGCTGCAGACAAATCGATGTCGACGATAAGAAGTCGCTGGACAAGGCGCAGGTTATTTCCGCTCTGCAGGCTTCAGGAGACGCAGACTATGATTCCGTGAGCTGATTGGTCTCATCGCGACGCTCGAGCTCATGAGCAGGCCCGAGAGACGCTGAAGAACGTTAACATTGACTCGTCAGGACGGGTCGAGTTGGAGGACTGGGTTCAGTTACATTCGCTCCTGCGGAAAGGCAAGGAGCAGCCGATGTAAGTGAAAGGAGGCACACATGCACGGGGCACTGACAGGCAGTCTCGAGACGAGCAAGGGAAAGATCTCAGTGAAGGGAACGGCGGGGACGAATGCACAACACACCATCAACGAAGATGAGCGACGGTCATTCACGGACCATATCAACGGGGTGAGTAGCTGGTCCAACCTGGTTAACCAGCTTACCTGCAGGTGCTTGGAGGCGATCGAGATATCGGACACCTCTTACCCATCCCGACCGACACGATGCAGCTGTTCGACGAGTGCCGCGGTGAGCTATTGTCTTCCCGGGAAGCGGTCAAGCTCACGCACAGATGGTCTGATCCTCTGTAAACTCATCAACGACTCTGTCCCCGACACCATCGACGAGCGAGTGCTCAACAAACCCTCCGTCAAAGCTGGCAAGGCCAAGCCATTGAACGCCTTCCAGATGACCGAGAACAACAACATCGTCATCACCTCGGCAAAGGGTATCGGCTGTTCCGTCGTCAACATTGGTCCACAGGACATTGCCGAGGGTCGAGAACACCTCATCCTCGGTCTCATTTGGCAGATCATCCGCCGTGGACTGCTCGCCAAGATCGACATCAAGATCCACCCCGAGCTGTACCGCCTGCTCGACGACGGCGAGACACTGGAGGAGTTCTTGCGCCTGCCGCCAGACCAGATCCTGCTCCGATGGTTCAACTACCACCTGAAGGCGGCTGGATGGAACCGAAAGGTGACCAACTTCTCCAAGGACGTGCAGGATGGAGAGAACTACACGGTCCTGCTCAACCAGCTCAAGCCGGATCAGTGCACGCGCGACCCGCTCAAGACGCGTGATCTGCATCAACGCGCCGAGGAGGTCTTGCAGGGCGCAGACAGGATCGGCTGCAGACGGTTCCTTACACCCAACTCGCTCGTCAGCGGTAACCCGAAGCTCAACTTGGCTTTCGTCGCCAACTTGTTCAACACCTGGCCGGGTCTCGAGCCACTGGCCGAGACCGAGGCGCCGCCACCTATCGAGGACTTTGACGCCGAGGGCGAGCGGGAGGCGCGGGTGTTTACGCTGTGGCTCAACTCGCTCGACGTCGAGCCAGGAGTGTACAACTTGTTCGAGGACTTGAAGGTGGGTCGGGTGTCGAGGTTCGGGCTGACGGCAGGATGGGTACGTGCTGCTGCAGGGCTTCGACAAGGTCATCCCGGGATCGGTCATCTGGCGACGGGTTTCGAAGCCGAAGGAGGGCCAGGAGCTCTCCCGGTTCAAAGCTGTCGAAAACACAAACTACGCCGTCGATCTCGCCAAGGCCAACGGGATGCACATCGTTGGCATCCAGGGATCGGACATCGTGGACGGGACACGCACGTTGGTGCTGGGTCTTGTGTGGCAACTTATGCGTATCTCCATCAATCAGACGCTCGCGTCCATCTCAAGGGATGGAAAGGGTGTGACGGACCAGGAGATTGTCCGGTGGGCGAACGACAAGGTCAAGCAGGGCGGAAAGAGCAGCTCGATGCGAAGTTTCAAGGACCCGAGCTTGAGCAACGCTGTGTTCTTCCTGGATCTGCTCAACGCTATCAAGCCGGGCTATGTCGACTACTCGCTGGTCAACAACGGCACGAGCGAGGAGGACAAGAGGCAGAACGGTACGCAGCTTGCGCTCCTCTGTATGACGGAGCTGACGCGCAGCCAAGCTGGCTATCTCGATCGCGCGAAAGATGGGAGCCTTGATCTTCCTTGTTCCGGAGGGTGAGTTCGCTCCCGTTTCGGCGCGGCACCGAAGCCTCGACCGAGCCCGGCTGACCGTCAGATATTGTCGATGTGCGACCGCGACTGGTGAGTCTGACCGACGGCCGAAATCGAAGCATGCTAATATTAGATCCTCACTTTCGTCGGCGCCCTTTGGAGCGCTTCGTTGAGCCAATAGAGCGGGACTGCGATGGCGAAGGAGGGTGGACCGAGCACGGAACGGGGTTAGGTCGAAAATCTGAAGGAATGCAACTATGGGTCACGCATGCTCAACATTCCTTTTGTGTGTGGGTGAATGGCCGATCACTATGATCCGGAAAGTCCGGCCACGGAGGATAAAGCGCACAATGTCAGGCTTGCGAAAACCTCGACGCGTCATGCCATGAGATTCTCCAGAATTGTCCGCCACGCGTCTGTGAACAACATGACCATACTACGACATGCTACGATACGCTGATCCCCGCGGTCGGACCGCGTCTGGCTCACCATGCTAGACGGCGGATCGCTCCGATTGACCGCCGGAAGGCGATCGACTGTTATCCCCGAGATTGACGGGTAGTGCAGACCCGAAACATCGAGGCCGAAAGGGACAGCTTTGTGTGTCGACGACTATCACTGATGGGCACACGTCGCGCTCAGCGCACATCATCGATCATGGACGCAACGGATGCTCCGTGTAAGCATGTCCCTTTACGCGACTCACCCAGCCGCTCCACTTGATTCTAGCCTAATCCGAAGGATGACCGAGGAGAAGTCGCCGCATCAGCAAGGGAGTGCACGCGTGGTCGATGATGGACGATAACGAGGAAAGTGGGTTTATATACTGACAGTCTGGAGGATTGATGGTGGATTGGACGCCCTCTTTCAATCCGATCTTCTCCGCCCCCGGTCGCCCACACGCCGTCGCTGTACCATACACCCTCACTTGCGCTTCCGACCGACACCTCCCTTCTTTCCTCCCTTCTTTCCTTCCACCTAGCCCTGTTCGCGGCGCGACTCACCTCGTCATGTGTCATATGTCCCCGACTGCCCAGATCCTGGGGCTGCTCGTCACCATCATCACCACTATCTTCACCGGCTGGCACATCTACTGCTTTGACCGCGGAAGGTGTCTCCTCTTCAGCAGGAAGAACCTCTTCCGATGGGCGATCCTTCAGATGTTGGCCGTGGCCCTCAGCTGCGTGGGCATCTCAACAGCGCCTCGCTTTCGTTTGCTGACCACAGCTTGTCGTCTGGAGCGGGATGCTCTCGTGGGTAAAGTACCACGAGTATTACGCCGTCGTCCCGCACGGCGAGGGCACCATGATCCGTCCTGTCCCCTTCCAGCTGGTGAGTACCATTCGTGACTGGCCCGAGGCTCATTTCAGTGGTCGGAGGGCCGGCGAGACCTCATCCGAGCGGGATACCACATCGCCTCGGTCGGGTGGGGCCTGCTCGCTGCTGTCCACGCCGAGGAAACGCTGTACTGGGCGTACCTCATCGGCTCGATCCGCAGGCGGGACACCAAGTCTTGGTTCCGCTCCATCCAGTTCAAAATCTGGGTCGGGTGTGTCGTCTGCGTGAGTGGGAGTCTACGGGGCAATCACCGTGGAGGCTGAGAGACAGGCCATGTCGATCGCTCCCGGTGCGGGCTTCATCGAGACGAATGACCTGAACGAGATGGAGCACTACATCTTCTTTGTCGGCGCCACATTCGCCGTCATCCTCTTCACTGCGAGTCTGTGGCTGCTCGTCGTGTTTCCCAATTTCATTGCCGAGTCGGTGAGTCGCGTTGTCTCTTGATACCCCTTGACGCCGGCAAAAGGGATATCAAGGGAGGGGATACTGACCGCAGCGTCGACGAGGCGCCAACCCGGAAGTGCTCGCTCGTCTGCAATACTTCAAAGAGCTCAACACCGCCCGAACCGTCTTCCGCTTCGTCTACGCGCTCACCCTGCTCACAATCGCCGTCGATGCCTTTACGGAGCACCGATACGTCAACAGCTCGCCGTGAGTGTCTAAAAGGGGATTTTGCAGCCAGAGGCATAGGCTGATGGCAGATTCTGGACGGACGTGCTGTTCATTCTGGCCTACTTCTGCGCACTGACATCGACTGCCATCGCCATCATGGTGAGTTTGCTCACCCTTGTCCGCTCTACTGTGGTCCCTCGACTCGACTGAACCCAGATCCTGCTGCCTCGGTCTATGGCCAACGAAGCCGGTGCACCGCGCGTGGCACCCGTGTACGTGAATGGCCCGCCCCCAGGAACGCCTTACCGCAAGTTCTCTCACTCCGGCGACTCAAACACGGACGCCGACGTTGAGTCCCTTCCTCCCCCACGCCGGGCTCCGTCCGCCACTCGCTCCACGCGCCTCTCGTCCCCATTCTCCGAGCCCCTCTCGCCTTGGGGCGCCCTTGGCGAGAGGCTCAACATTAACCACGAGAAGATGGGCTGGGCAGCCGACGATGATTCAGACGTCGAGATGGGCACGAGGGTCATGTTCTCTCAGATGCCATTTGCCGCGCAACCGGGAACGAGGATGCTGGCTGAGGGTGAGGAGGTGCACCATGTACCGAGGCAGGTGAGCTGGGTCGGAGCGCTCCAAGGGAGCAACGCTGATCTCAGTTGAACGAGTTCAGGGGCCCGTCGGACGTGGAGATGCGGCAGCCGGTGGATCTGAGTCAGATCTTGGTCACTTCCGAGACCGTTGTAGAGAAGCACTAGACGGTGCAGAGGTGTAATCTGTATGTCATCTATACATGATAGGATCTCCCTCGCCCGTATTTCGCGTAGCCTTGGACTGTGCAAAAGACCCTCCATCAGCAAACCTCCGACCTAGCGCAGAAGCCTTGCCGGCAGATGGCGCGAAGGCAGAGGGGTGGTGCAACAGTGTAACTGGTGCGAGTGTGGCTCCAGCGCTCAACACAGGAAGAAGGCGTTTGACACTCAGTCTGCAACCAGAAGCATCGATGTCTCGCCTTGAATGTGTGCGAAAGCCGAAGCGACGCCACCGGCCAGAGCGAAGTCCCACAGAACAAAGGAAGGCCAGATGAAAGTCGTGAATCGCGTATGAGCATCCCTCCCTTCACCGTAGGCCTAGACTCCGCCTTGGCTGTACTCTGCTCCGAACAAATTACATATCGATATGACCAAGCTGTGCACGGGATCAAAGGAAAGTCGCTTCTGCACATGGAAGACTGCAAGTGCATGTCTCATAGTTCCACTCCGTTCGCCCGTATATAATCGTGCCCCACGCGCTGCTGCAGAGCGTCGATTTTGTCTCGCCTCATTCCATCCAAATCATCCAAGCCTCCCTCTGGTCCCTATCCACACATGAGCTCTTCCACCACTTCCACTCAAAACGCTTCCACGTCGTCCAAGTCGGCCGAATCAAAGAGTGGCAGTAGTCACGCAGAATCGCAAGCCGCCGGCAAAATGCGGAGCATGAGAGATGGCCTTTTCAAACGAGACGATCGGTGAGAGCGGTTCCAGTTCTGGCTGATGACAGTCAAATGTTCAAAGATTGTTCCCTGCAAGAGGGGTACACCAATTTCCTTGAGGAAGAGGCGCAAAGGGAAGCCGCTGAACAAGTTGGGGCGGAACAAGGGACCGAGTGAGAGGTGTGATGTGCAATGCAATGCGCCGTCCTATTCTGCGCCACCCGCAGTAGGCGAGCAAGGCGTGGCCCCCTAGTACCCGAGATATCCTTTGACAGATGACCAGGACCTCGAAACGAGCATTACCTATCGTGACCCTCACGGAAGGCCAGGGCATCTCATATGGTGCCCCGTCACTACGGGCTGAAGGTCCGTATCCAAAGGGACTTCGTTCGCTCCGAGGCCTGCAGCTCCGAGCACACCGTACCGAGGCCACTGTGGAGCACGCCGTCGAATTCGCTCTCATGCCTTCTGGTGGAGCTTTGGTCCTCGTGTGTCTCCGATCTTCGCTAAGCGAGAGTCAGTGTGTCGCCGCCTTCTGCTATCAGCGCTGGAGGGGTCGTTCCCGGGGACCAAAACCCGACCCTCCTCCTCCCTCTCCCAAAACCCGCCAAGGCTTCACAAGCGACTTGACAGCCTCCTCGAAATTCCTGTCTGATGCCGTCCAATTCCACACTTACGACTGCCAGCGCCTCGTCCAGTGCTTCTGGGGCAACCCCCCACCGCGGTGACACTCGAGCGGCCGAAGCGGAGTTACGCGAAGACAACGAGTTCCGCACACTATGGCTCGGTATGGAGCTGAGCCAAGCGGAGAGAGAAGAAGCACGCACTCAGTGAGTCAGTCGCACCGCTCCATCGTAGCGAGTAACAGTAGATTTGTTCAGCGGCCACGAACACGGGCGCGTCATCCACAAGCGCCGCACAGGGTTCTCAGCAGTAGCTGGGCGCCATCAGGCGGGCAAGCGGATGGCCGTAAGCCAGGAGCGAGAAGGATGGAATGGGGTTGAGCGCAGCGTCGATGCATCTGTGTGTTTGCATCCACATCACTGCTCGTCTGCCCAGACTCTGCTTCGAGAGACGCGACTCCGCATAAGAAGGGCAGGCCCACGGTGAGAATGTCGGGACTCAAGTGCTCATGCTCATCTTCTACGTACATGCTTCATGTCCATGTCAAAGTCGTTACACAGGTAAGAGCGTCAACAACACCGCTATTCCACAAACGTTTCCTCCGCCGCACTTGCACCGCGATTGAATCCTGATACGGAATCCGCGCCCCAACTTGATTCCTCTCTGACTCCTTCCGTGCGTTCCGCGAGATGCCCCGTAACTCCTGTCACCATACACTCCGCCCTGTCATTCACATCTTGCCTTACCCTTCCGTCCCCTCCGAGACCCTTGGCGCTAGCAAGTCTGTGCACACACGCCGGCCACGGCGTTACCATCCAAACTCTTCCCGTCCCAGCTCAGCCACATCATCACTCAGAAGGCGACCTCGCGTCGTTCATCGCGCCAAGTCGCGTGCGGGTCAAGCCGCGGTCGTCGCCCTGCTCATCGACTTAGGTGCCGTCTTCGCCACCGCCTTGCCGATCTTGCTCTTCTCAAATGTCCACCCTTTATCCGAGTCGAGGATCCATGGGTGCTGCAGCAGCTCTCTCGCCATAGGTCGGTCGGACGGATCTTTGGCGAGGCATCGTTCGTTCATAAAGTCCTGCGCGTTCGCCGAGAGTCTGATATCGGGTGGTAGAGGCGGCCGCGCGCGCTTGTTGAACAGCTGGAAGTCAGCATTGTTCAACATTGAGCACGTATGGGCTTACTTCGAACATCGCGGCGACCTGTTCCATATCGCCCCACGGCCGCTTCCCCGTCCACATCTCAAGCACAACGCACCCCAGACTCCAGATATCGATCTTGCCAGAGTAGCTGCGCTCGTTCGCCGAGTGAATCACCTCCGGTGCCATCCAGAACACCGAGCCTTTCATCGTCGTCGCCTGGCCAAACGAGTCGTACGCGTCGCCTGGGGTCAGCATTCCATTTCTCACCAAGATCTTCCAACTCACTGGTCTGCTTGGAGATACCAAAGTCCGAGATCTTGCAGACGCCCGCGGAATCCACCAAGATGTTATCGCCCTTGAGATCGCGGTGCCAGATGTTCCTCCCATGCAAATACGCCAGGCCCTCGAGGATCTGCTTCGTGAAGTACTTGACGAGCGGCTCCTCGAAGCGCGGCTGGTGCGGGGTGCGGTAGATCGACGCGATCGTTCCACCAGGAACGTACTCGAGGAAAATCGACAGGTGCTCCGGGGACGTCTCGCATCCGAGGTAGGCAACGATATTGGGGTGGTACAGGTCTTTGAGCAGCGCAATCTCCGACTTGAGCGCATCGATCATGCTCAATTGGCGGCGGTCGTGCCGGTCGCGTTCGGTGTTGGGAAGCTCTACCTGCTTGACGGCCATCATATCGCCGGTGGTGACGTTCATGGCGATGTACACGCGGCCGTACGAGCCTTTCCCGATGAGTTCACCCTTGACCCAGTTGAGCGTCGCCGGTTTACCGTCGGCTAGGGGCGATTCGGGCGGGTTACCACTGGACAGCTGCCCGTTGATGAGCTTCGACGGGGTGACCTCTTGAATCTTGTGGCCCCACATGCTGAATCGGCGCTTGGGCTTTTCGTCTTCTTTCGCCTTGTCCTTGGTGTCCCTCTTCTCCTCATGCCGAAGGAGGGTGCGGCGCTTGTAGTCGGCCACGACACGGATGGACTTTCGGTTCTCGGCCTTGTTGAAACCGGCCACGGCGGAGATGGTCCCGCGGGCTGGGTGTTGAGGTGGCGGAAGGGGTCTGGGTAGATCATCCTCGAGCTTCTTGGGTGACGGCGGGACTGGCAGGCGGGCGGGGTGTGCTGGTGGCGCGGGCGTTGGGTCGATTCGAGGCGACTCGCTCGCGGGTGTGGTCGGCGTGGATACCTGCCCCTCGACGATGGGCTTGTCCAGGTCGATCTTGGGGAAGTAATTGTCCAGATTCTCGTACAGCGCCTCAGGCTCAGGTCGGACATGCCATTGTTCCGGCTGGTCCTTGGGAGGGCGGAACGACTTGGACCGGTGCACTCGGCCGCCTTCGCCCTCGGATTCGGTGGCGCTATCGGAAGTCGTCGCCGAGTCGACAAGCCTGGGAGATGGGACGTGGATGGTGTCGACGTATAGGTTGGGCCTAGAAGGTGAAGGTTGTAGGGGTGGGGCTCGCTGCGAGAGCTTGGGCGATTCGGTAGGTACCGGACCGGTGAGGAAAAGCGTCGCCTCGTCTTCGTCCCCGTCGCCCAGGATGCCATGTGGAGAGGGACGGAGCGTGCCGCTCTCTCCATTCTCGATCATTCGCTGCAGCTGCGTTGCCCAGTCAACAGCGCGAGCGGTGTCCGCCGAGTCGTCCTCGTCCGAGTTGCGCCGTGGCCGGATGGTCGTTGCCTGAGACGAAACCGTGCCTGCGAGCGAGACGACATCGGCCTCGCGACCAGGTCGAGGCACCGATAACCAACTATGTTCTGGCGAGGCGGCGTACGGCAGCATCGTCGGCTCGCCTCCGCTTCCCACGCTACTCTCACTGGCCCGCCTCGACTCGTCGAGCAAAGGCGAAGGCGGGCCTCGGTAAATGGCAGATGCAGAACCTCTTCTCCGCCAGTTTTGGTACGCGCCGGGGTATCCCTCGGGGCCGGCGGGTATCGGCGGCGGCGCCTCATCGTACAGCGTGGATGGGCGGCGGGGCAAACCACCGGTTTGCGGCGGTGAGGGCGTGTGGTCGAACGAAGACTGTGGCCGAGGCGACGGCATGCGCTCGTATGATTGCCTCCGTCCATTCGTCGGTCCCAACGCCGGCGACGACGGGTAACCATTCCACGTTGCCTCCGACGGTCTCAGCTGAGGCGAGGGGAACTGGAGGAACGCTGTCGGAGCACCGATTTGCGGACCGGGGTATCTGCCATCCTGCATCGTGCCGAGATCGTTCGATGAGACGCCGTATATGTGGCCCGCTGAACCCGGCGCGGGTGTAATGGAGGACCGCGGCGGTACACCCTGATATGGTGGGCGCGATACCGGCATGGTCTGCGCGAAAGGCCGGAGGTTGTCCATAGATCTCGTGGGGAGTAGCGTCGGCGCATGCAGCTCTGGCGACGGACTAGGTCTGGACTCCCCTCGGCGTGGCAGTGTCCCGCTCATGGCGCGCTGGCCCGGATGGCTCAGCGCTTGGCGTAGACGCGGGTCCGAGAGCCGTTCCGTGCTGTGTGCCGCTTCGTCGTATGCGGTCGCGGCGAAGCCAGATGGCCGTCGTTGGGAGAGCGGGGGTGAGTTGTACGACGGACCGCCATTGTACGTCGCCGATTGCTCGAATACGGGATTGTGACTGGGGTAGTGGTGGTGTCGTGACGCTTCGTAGGGAGCGTCTGATGGCCGTCTTCCTGTGCGCTCGCCCCCCAGAGCCGGCAGCGTGTGGCTATCGAATGACGAATCACGGATCGCCCCAGGGGCCAACCTGGCTTGGTTCTGCCAGTGCTGTGCGCGTTGCCGCCGGTCTTCCGCGAACGCAGCGGTACGTGATCGATCCTGTCGATCCTGCTCCATTTCGCGCTGCTCCTCATCCCATGCTGTGCGTGCGGCGATGAGAGCAGCTTCCTCCTCGCTTTGCCGCCGTAGTTCCGCTTCCATTTCGCGCTGAGATCAGTGACTGATCAATGCCGGGGTGACTATGGATCGACTCACCGCTCTCAGCTCGTCCTGCTCGATCTGCTCCCGCCGCGTACGCGAGTTCGTCGCCTCGAGCTCCTGCATCACCCTCCATACGTCCCTCTCCGTTTGCTGCTCCTTGCGTGCAAAGTCTTCATCCGCCTCCAGCTGCCTCCTGCGGGCAGCGATCTCCTCCTCCTCCTGCGCTTGCAGCTGTGCAATCAGCGCCCGCGTCTCCGCATCCATGTCCTGATCCTGCCCCATGCTCAGCCCGAGGCCGGCCGCACCGCGACTCGGCCCCGCTTGGCTGCTGCTTCCTCCCGCCATGGCATATTGGAAATGCTGCAAAGGCGTCGGCGTGACATTGCCGTGCCGGGGAGACGAGTGGTCAGAATGCGAATGCGATACAGGTACAGGTGGTTGCGGCGGGAGAGCGCGTGATGGGGATGGCAAAGGCGAGGTCGGTCCGGTCGTCGGCTCCGTCATCGGGCTCCTACTGCTCGAGCTGCCCATCCCCCTGCTCCCAAAGCGCACACTCCGCGTTGTGGCCTTCCGCACCAGACTCCCGCCGTACCCCTCCGCCTCTTCCGGCGCAATCTCGCTCCAGTCCGAGTTGCTCGTTCCGCGATCGAAGCGCTCGCTCGTACTGCTGATACTGCCATCTTTGGAATGTCGGCTAGGCGTACGCGCGGGCGCGTTTAGGTTCAGGTTCTCCGTGTTGATATGGGTGGGACCCGCTGTAGGCGGCACGATTGTCGCCCCTGCGAACGTCGGCATCGTGTGCATGACGAAGAATTTGAGCGTCGCCTTCGCATCGCCGACTGTCTGGCATAGATGCAGTAACGTCTCCGGCGTGACAGCCACCGAGTCGGGCTGCTCGTCCACGTCGGTGCGGAACAGCGATAGATTGGCATGCTCGTCGTCTCGGAACCGCAGCTATCATCAGCAGTCGCAGTCGCATGCGCACTCGACTCACCTTCGAGAAGACCCTTTCCTTGATCCCCTCAGGCGTCTGCATCCCCGTGATATCCACCGTCGTGAAATTATCGTTATCCGTAGTCACCTGCACCCTCACTTTCGAGCTCTGCACGCTGCCCGACCTCGCCCTGTTTGCCAGCTGGTCCGCCCCGCCAAAGCTGCGTCCACTGTCGATGGTGGTCGCGGGGCTCAGTACCGACTCTGGACTGGACATGCGCGGCTGACCCGTCCCGTGATCCACCGAGCGTACCGAGTTCGGCGTCGGCGGTTGGAAGTACGAGCTGGACGTGGTGCTCAGCGGAGGGGGCGATATCGTATGTGTCGGCATTGGCGGCGAAGGGAGAGGCGGCAGTGCTCGCGTAGGTGAGCTGGGCGGCAGATGGAATGGCCCCGACCCCAATGATCCCCTCGGATGGTGTCCGGGCATCGGGTGATCCGGCATCGGCGTTGTCTGCGCGCGTCGCAGGTGTCGCTCGGGCTGAGCATGGGGCAGGATCAGGACATGGATGCGGAGACGCGGGCGCTGATTGCACAGCTGCAAGCGCAGGAGGAG
>JAHXHD010000747.1:0-87916 GCA_019857685.1 Papiliotrema terrestris
ACCCCCTCGCCCGCCCCAGCAACCAAGCCAGGCCCGAAGCGAAAACCGCCATCGCACTCGCATTACCTCCAGTCGAAGGTCTACCGTGCGCTGGAACGGATAAAGGCGGAGCGGGGACAGCTGGACCAGGACCCACCGGCAGACGGCGGAGAGGCTGGGGCGAAGGATCCGGCGGTGGTCGCTGCGGAAGCACTCGGCGCAGCGGGCGCGCGGGCGGCAGAGCAAGGCAAGGAGACGAGAACGTAGCGCGTCGAGGAGAGATCGGGACGGGGCCATGGTGTTGGGAGAAACGGCCTGTATGGACGGATGTCTGGAGCAGATGCATCACCTGTCATTCTGCTTGGCGGATAGGGCTTGCCCATCCGGCTCAATACGCCTTTGACGAGTTGGCATGTGTTCTTGGCGAGAAGTGATATACTCGACAGCGTCGACTCGTCACCGCGCCCGGCTGCCCGCTTGATTTGGCGTGGACGATGCCCAAGGCTAGGAGGGGTCCACTTGCGAATGCGCATGGGCATGCTTGATAACCACGTGCTGATGCATTCAAGCTGACTATGCAATGGAATTGGGACTATTGATCGTCTTCACCAGGTGAACTTGCCCACCTATCCCTCCGCTCGAGGCCCTTCCACCTCGGGCGGCGTCTTCACCACCCCCTTATCCAAATTCGCCCGGATCGCATCGATCTCGGGCCCCGTGTTCGTCCTGCCGTTAGCTCATTATTCCAATAGGGGCCAGATCCCGCGGAGAGACTCACCGTAAGGCCTCGTCCAGGTACGATTGCAACACCGGCCCCGCCAGGCGATCCATCTTGACCTCCGGGAATCCCGGAATCTGTCGGTCTGCCCGGGAAGGTCCCATCGAGATCATCAAAATTGGTTTCTTCTGCTCATGCGCTTGCTTGACGAGCCGGAAGGCCGAGTAGGTGGCCAGCGATGTGCCGAGCACGAGCAGCTGCGAGGCGTTCTCGAGGGCGTCGAGGCTGATATCAGCTAGGCCGATGACGTCGTACCATGCGCTCACGAGGTCTCGCGGGTTTCGGGCGCGAGCGTCTCTCCCTTCTATCAGTCACGTCGCCAAAAAAAGTTGGAAGAACACACGAAGAACACGACGTTTGGCTTGACGATGCTTTTCCGCCGGTCTTCCTGATTGCACAGCTTGCACTCTGGCACGATGAAGCTCTTGTAATCAGCTCCGTGCAGTTCCACCTGGATGTCAGCCTATCACATCGACATCCGCTCCTACCCCTCGTCAGGGGTCACGGGCCGAAACGCACGTCTCCGTCCGGGTTCGTCCGTGGCCTGTTGCCTGTCCGCTCAGCCTCTTCAGCCTCCGCCTGCCACATCGGATTCAGCCTGGCAATCTCCTCCTGATACGAATCGCGCGACTGGTTATGTCTATGTTGCAGGCAGTGGACTTTGGCCAGCGTGCCGTGCAGCTCTATGATCTGTGTTGATGGCGGCGGTGCGGATTGGCTGAGCGAGGACGTTAACAGGGAGAGGGCTTTCGGGTGCAGGTTGTCTACCTGACGTGAGCGGGACAACGGTCGTCATAACTACCCAGACGAGACGTACATTCTGCGTTATCAACGTCGGGGCCAGACCGAGGAGTTGCAGTGCCGCGACGTATATATGGGTCGGGTTGGGCTTCGCATCGCGAACAGGCGGGTACTAGTATCAGTGCAGCTCCTGTTCAGGCCAAGGACGTACACCCAGAAACGATCGGGCCCAATCTTCCCATCAGCAAAGTCTATGGACCTGTGGAGCGGGCTTACACCGTTTCCTGTCCGTCAGTAACCTGAACGGTCCGGTACAGAGTACTTACCGGAACATCTCCCCTCGGGGGCTGTCCTCGACCAGCTCCTGATACATGATCGGTCTGTCCTCAGCCATATGCCCCCAGCGGATGAGGCTGTGATGCCCACTTGTAATTCGGATTCGAGTACGTCCCGTCCTCACCCCGGTATGCGCGTATGCCGCTATCCACGCTCAGGCCCGCCCCGCTTAGCATCACCGTCTTGCCCTTTCCCTTCTCGAGGAAGGTGGCTAGATGGCTCGCGGCTGCTTTGGCGGGGAGCTGAGTCAGCGCCGAGGGCGGCAGGGGCGGTAGAGACGGGAGAGTGGGGATGGATATCCGGACCATCGCGATGAGGGGCGCAAGTACCGGAAGACAAGCAGTCAAGATGTGGACCGGGGGGATGAATGCGAGTAATCCAGTGAGCGATCGACGATTTCGTTCAGAATCGGCATCATCGTTGTGCCTGAAAACGCATTCCGGCGGAAGTCGGACGGAGAGGAGATGGGGGCAAACTCCGCCTGCACAGCGGTAGACCCCTCTCTCAATCGAGGTTTGAGGTTAGTCTCAGCATGCATCGCCCTGTGTTGTGATCGATGTTTCGGAATGGGGCGAAGTCTGGGTTCGTCCGGACAACCAGCACCGCTCGTGATGGGTCAAGGCTATCGCGAAGGGAAACAAAAGGCACCGCTGTCGCTCCGGCTTGAATAGGAGTGCGTGGGTGAGACGTGTCGCGCTTCCGCGCGGAACAAGAGGAATGCGGCAACGCATCTATTAGCGATGCGGAATAAGGATCTCCATTCAGCGCTGCCGAACAAGCGGAGGTCGTACAGCTTACAGCATGCAGGCGGGTGCGCGTCCCAACACAGATCGCTCACATAAGAAGCGAAGAGGATCTTGCAGCCTCCGGTCCTCTCGTACCTTGACCTAGAACCCATAGCAGCATGTTCAGCGGAAAGGGCAAGCAGCGACAAGACTCATGTTCGTCGACCACACGGTCCGAGGCACATGCTCCTCCCCAGTACACTCCAGCACCTTCAGGAAACCTGGACAAAGACGGGCATAGTCCTCTCAATCGCATGCTCGACGACCTTTCTCTAGATCCCCCTGGTGCATCGCAGAGTGAGACTTTCAGGGTTCCGGCCGCTCTCATGAGCCTCTATGGCTTCCTTCGACCCACGCTGACGCGCAGGTAAAGGTCTGCAAGGCTCACGGGCCCTATCACCGCCGGATGCGGACAAATATGTCGAGATGAACACGGAGGGAAAGATCGAGATCTCGCTGAACATCACCAAGTCGAGCCCTCCTTCGTCCCGCCCGCCGATGTATACGAGGACAACCTCTCCTTCGCTTAACAGTACAGCGGGGGAGCCCAACATCGACCCCAACTTCCTCGACTGCCCGATGCTCAACATCGTCATGTTCATCATCGGGTCGAAGGGTGAGCCCTCGCGCCTCCCTTCTCTACTCCGTTCAGCTCATCTCCAGACGATCTGCAGCCTTACATCGCCCTCGCTGTGACTCTCATCCGGGCAAAAGGGCACAGGGTGCGGATAGCCACGCATGGGGAGTTCGAAAACGCCGTGCTCAACGCGAATGCGCTGCTGGTGGGGCAAATTGACGCCAAGGGCGAACCTCTCGCTGGCAAGCTGGAATTCTTTGATGCAGGCGGCGATGCCAGGTCGTTGATGTCGTACATGATCAAAAGTGAGCACTGCAGCCCTCGTTCGAAAGATCGAGCAGGGGACTCAAGCCCAGATCCGGGGCTCTTGCCGGGGGTGTCGTCCATGGTCAACGGCGAGACGGACATGAAGCGGCAGATGACGGCCGAATACATGAAAGGCTTCTACCACGCGACGTTCTTCCCGGACAGGAAAAATGGGCCATTCGCAGCGGACGCAATCATCTCGAACCCAGCCGCAATAGCGCACCTGCACATCGCGCAAGCACACGGCATTCCCTTGCATATGACTCACGGTACGCTGCCCGCTGCCCATGTCGCACAGTCAGGCGAGAGTGTGTCCAGCGCTGATGATCAGTCGTGCCGGCCACCCCGACGACGGCTTTCCAACACCCCTTGGTCACTGTCAAAGACTCCAACGCGGAGAAGCGGGTGACTAACTACATCTCATTCACCATGGCCGATAACCTGTAAGCCCAACACACTCGACTTGACCCTCCGGGTGTCCCTGACCTCCACATAACGAGGAGCACAAGAGAGCTGATCAAAAGCACGTGGCAAGGCCTCGGAACCCTCATCAACGACTTCCGCAACACGCTCGGGCTCGACAAGCTGACACTACGCGATGGGCCGTACCTCCTCAACCGGCCCTGCGTCCCATGGACGTACTGCTGGTCCCGCGCCCTGCTGCCGAAACCATCTGACTGGAAGTCGCACATCGACGTGGCGGGCTTCTACTTCGGAGAAGAAAGTCCAGCTTTCAAGCCGGACGCGGAGCTGGCCGCGTTCTTGGGCTCGGGGGCGCCGCCGATATACATCGGGTGAGTTGTGGGCCTAGCGGCATTGTACTGATCCCAGTTTTGGGTCAATGGCAGGGACGAGGTCCGGCGACCTAATCAGTGCGTCTCCGCGGGATTCGTAGGTTGTGTCAGACTGAGACCAGAGGCAATCTTCAAGGGCATTCAACTTGCCGGGGTTCGGGCGGTAGTGTCGCCCGATATGGATCAGATCTGGGACGCGCCGCCCCCACAGGCTGTCTTCGTTCTGCGTGGTGAGGGCGGGACCTTCCTGTTGACAGACAACCTGACGTTGAGCTAATCGACAGAGCATGTGCCACTCGACTGGCTATTTGCGGATGGCCGAGTCTCCGCGGTATGCCATGACGGCGGTGAGCGTTTGAGCCATACGAGACTAGGGACGAGCTCATATCAGGCTCCTCCAAGATTGCGCTGGGGCTCTATCACGGCCTGCCCACTCTTGTGGTCCCGTTCCTGGGCGACCATCAGTGAGTCTGTCCTCCGTCGCACTGCACACACTTATTTGGAGTCGTGGGGCATATATGGGCGACGTTATTTACGACGCAGGTTCTGGGGAGAGGTCATTCGCCACTCCCGCGCCGGGCCGGCTCCGATCGATGCAAAGGCGCTCACGGCGGCAAAGCTCGCCGAGGCGATAGGGTATGCCCAGTCTCGGGACGCCAAAGCCGCCGCGCTTCGGCTGGGCGAAGCGATCAGAGCAGAAAACGGATTACGGAATGGCGTGGAAAGCTTCCACAGGCATCTACCACTACTGAACATGCGGTGAGTGTTCGGGCAGGGCTGGATGATCGTCGAGCCCGGGGATACTACTTCGCCATTGAGTGGACGCTAAGCGTAGGTGTCAGGTCGATCCCTCCCGAGTGGCGATCTGGTGGTCTAAAGAGCTGCATCTGCGTCTGTCCGGCGCGGCGGCAGCTCTGCTTCATCAGGAGTCATTGCTCCGGATCGACGATCTCGTTCTGCTACGTGAGTGAACGGCTCGCCACTGTGTCGAACGACCCAGCCCTCCGTCATCTCAGGCTGGCATTGGCTTCCCCTTGTGCTCACTACGCAGGCACGAAAGACTACGACCTGAGCAGGCACGATTCAGATCCGCTCACGGGCGGGTTCACAGGCGTCGTGAACATCGTGACGACCTCGTTCCATGGCGCCGCAGAGATCGTGTACAATCCCGCAAGTATTACCAGATACGTTTCCATCGCCGCGCTGACGGCAGGTGCGGGGCTTCGTCGACCTGACGTGGGGAGTCGGCTACGCAGGCTTCAACGTCGTCTACGACCTCTGGGAGGGGATCGACAATGTGCCGGGTATGATCGGTTCGGACACGCGCCAGAAGGGCAAGATCACGGGCCTCGGGTCGGGGTGCAAGGAAGCGGCGTTCGGGTTCGGCTACGGCATCTGGGACGGGATCACGGGGCTGGTGACTGAACCGCTCGTTGGCGCGAAGAACGACGGCGCCCGAGGGGCCGCCGTGGGCGCGGCCAAGTCCGGTGAGTGTGTCTCTGTCTATGCCTCGTGCGCCCGGGAGCTGGCGAGCTCACGCCAGTGGTGAATCTTGTTGCGCGGCCCACGTCGGGCGCGCTCGGGATCGTCGTGCTGCCGTTCCAGGGCGCGTCGGCCAGTGTGCGGAATGCGCTGCGCCGCGCCCCCGAGGCGGTGTATCGCGGTCCTCGGTACGATATGAGCTTCCTCGAGGCGGCGAAGCTGTCCGAGAAGGAGGCGAGGGACATTCTACGGACGTTCGAGGTTTTAAGGGCGCAGACAAAGTTCCGGAAACGGGAGGTGAGGAGGGCGAAGCACCGTGTCTTCCTACGCGGTGAGAGGGTGGGCAAGTGATACGCTCGTTACCCGCCGGCACGGTCTGATAGACCAGTATGATATCTGAAGCGAGAACGTATGGGATAGTCCGTGTTGCATTTATGCACAGTACAAAATAAGCCCCACCATGTCTGGCCTCAGGCACTCTCATCGTCCCCTCGTCAACCGCCTATGGCAGTTTCTTACTCGTGATCGCCATCAACTCAATCTTCTTCAGCATGCTCCGAAGGTTCTTGCCACCCTTCTGGCAATTCTCTTCCAACCACCTCTCGAACTTTCCTCGCACGTCCGCGAGCTCATCGCTGATCGGCAGCGCACCGTTCCGTATCGTCGTGGGGTTGAGCAGAAGGTCGAACAGCGCATTCCAAAGATCGCCCTGCCAGTACTGCCGTCAGCAACTGTTCGAATCTGGCCGTGGCGGGCCATGCCGCCAAACTCACCCTCCTAAGCGGCTGGTCGATCCTGTACCGCCCATTCACGCACTCGGTCCCGATGTACTTGCCGTACAAGAGGCAGTAACATATACTCGCCAGGCCAAAGTAGTCGGTCTGGAACGACCACGGTTGGCCATCGCGCATCTCCACGCAATCCCGCTCGTCGACCTTCCAGTCGGCGATGAATTGCTGGTCCCTTCCATCATTCGGGAAAAGCGACAGATCGACAGCACGGCCGAAGTCGATGAGCTTCACGCCCTTGGCCGACCAGCCGTCCGCCCCGGACGCAGAGTACTGGGGTGACCACGCCGAGTTGGGCAGGTCTTGGAGCCGTACGAGGCAGTTGTCAATCTTCAGATCACCATGGATGAAGTTTGCGCGGTGCAGACCTTCGACGAGGCGGAGCAGCTCGATCGTAAAGAACACAGCGACAAGCTCGTCCACCGCTGATGGCGCGCCAGCCGTCGCCGGCGCGATGCCCATGGACGACGCTTTGTTGACGACGTCGAGGAGCGTGCCCTGTGCGTGGTAGTCGAGAAGGAGGTACGATTCGTCCTCGAACGCATATAAACCCCGCGTGCCAATGATGGACGACCTCAGCTTGTCGTCCAGGCGCCGGTGCATCCGGTCCAAGACCACCGCCTCCCATACCGCCGCGGGCTTCTCCACCTTGATAGCCACTACGCATTTGGCCTCGGCCTCATCCTCGTCAATATTGCTGTCGTCCTCGTCCATGTCGTCCATGGCTTGTCTTGCTTCGACATCGATACCGAGGAAGACGGCACCATATCCGCCCTCGCCGATTTTCTCGCGAACCTCGTACTCCTTTCCAAAAAGGTCCAATGCGTACCCCTCCTCCGGCGCGATGGACACCCTGGATGCGGATCCACTACTTCGGCGCAGACGGTTCTTGCCATGTTTCTGCAATGCCTCCAGCCCGTCGAATGTCGATGTTCGGAAGTCCTGGAATCCAGGCAAATCGGCCAGAGGAGGGTCAATCGAGTCGAGCAACTCCGCAAGGACATCGTCGTCGATCGGGTTGCAGGGGTTCGGGATGCGACCGGGACCGTGTTCCGCCGTGACGAACGTTTCGGTGTCGCGGTCGACAGAGCCTTCCCGCGCCGTATGCATCGTGTCGCTCTCGATGCCCATCGTGAGCGCCTCGTCCGGGATAGCTCGGGGAGGTATGGTATACCCCTCCGGTAGCCCGAATCCTGCGCCTGTGACGGACCCGGACCGATGAGCTGGGCTGTAAAAGGACGAGCCCATACTTGATCGAGGGCTGGCGTGGGTCGAGCGAGGTCGCATCGAGCTCATAACCTCGTCCGGTTCTTCCGCCACCGCGCTGAGGGTTGCCGGCGCGACGTGGTCATCCGCATGTTCCTCGGCCTCGTCCTGCGCGCCGAGGCTGCTCGCCAAGCTGAATCTCCGCGATGCCGTGGTGTTGGTCGATGAGCGCAATGCAGACATCTGGGTGAACTCGCATGTTCGCTCCGCAATCGGCGTCATCATCTCCGCTGGCTGGAAACGGCCACCCCGTTGAGGGCGATACGGCTGCTCCAGGTCGTCCTCGTCGTTGATATTGACGAATTGCTCGAACACAACCCCTTCTCGCATCGCGGTCTCTTCGCCCTCCTCGTCCTCGGCTTCCTCGGTGAATGCGGCGAGCGGGCGTCGAACAGGCACTTTCTCGCGAAGAGCTGGCGTAGCGAACATGTTTCGAGGCGGGGCAGCAGGCCTACTTGACTCGGCTTGCCCCGTGAACACTCCACACTGAGGCTGCTCTATGACGGCGGGTTCTGGGGCGGGGTTCATGCCTGTCCTTTGCTTGGCGACCGGCTGCACTGGCGCGAACACGTTGGGCGGTACGGGAACATCGTTGTGCGGGCTCGTCTTTACAGGCGCCGCGACCTGCTCTTCTCCCTCCTCCGGCTCTTCCGGGATGACATCCTCGAACACCCGTCGTTCTGGTAATGCCTTCTCGCCCAGCACCGGCGTCGCGAAGATGTTGACCGATCCGAGCGGCGGGCGGGACTTGACCGACGGCGTTGAGTCCACCTCGTCCGAGAAAACGCCAAACGCCCGCGGCTTGGACGAGCTGGCCAATGGTGTTCGGCTGGCCAGAGGCGTCTTCGCTGGCGTCTCGCTAAACACGTTGAACTTTTTCGCCGATGGGGGTGGGGCATTCGCGTTCTCATCGGCGTAGATCTTGCCGACTCCCTGCGCTGGTGTCGGCGTCGGCGGAACCATACCAGCCACTGGCCGCATCATCGCACCAGGGGCGGGCAGCGGTGTCGGCGGGATAGCCACAGCCGCTTGGTCCTCCTCATCCGAGGACCCCGACTCGTCGTCGCTCTCGCTATCCGAATCCCGGATCTTGCCGCCGTGGATCGTCTGGTCAAACATCATCGCAACTTCCTCGTTGGCGAGCTTGGTGTTGACAGTGGGCGAGGGCGGCCGTGTCCGTTTCTTGTCCGCGGGCTTAGGTGTCGACGCTGGTTTGAGCTCAATATAGCCGGAACAGCGCGACTCACAACCAGCGGCATGCCACGTCCTCTCCCAGTGCTTCACCTCGCCGCGCCATTCCTTGCCTAGCAGACCGCGCTGTCTCGCTCGGATCTCCTCAAAGCTCCACTCCTCGCCGCCCTTGAACACCGCATTCCAGTCAAACATTCGTCGCTGGACCTTGCCCTTGGCATCCTTCACCTCCGGACCGTCTGTTGGGCATTCCCACTTGATGGCCGATATTGCCTGACTCGGCTTGGATGGTTTCGGAACTTTGCGCGCGGCAGGTGGTGCAGGCAGCGAGGGTATGCCAGCAGGCACAGTCGACGTATCGAAGAAGCGCAGCGGGTCGTGCCGGAGCATTTCCGCCTCGCTCGTCTGGCTTCGAGCACGGCTGAAGACCTCATCCGCTGGCGTAGCTCGGACGGCGTCGTTTTCGCCCTACGCGTCAGCCCAAATCTTTCGGCCAAAACTCACAGCATCGCGAAACACTTCCATCTTTGGCGTGCGCGGCATGGTCTTCTTCTGGGGCATCGTCTCGCCGGCCCATGGTTTCGCCTCCATCGTGTTCTCCTTCCTCCTCCCATCGCGCGTACCAAACTCCTCCCATGGTCCTGCTGGATCATCCATACCTCCGCCAGCGGCCGCATCCGAGAAGATCTCCATCTTGGACCCGTTGTGTGGTCGAGCTACCCGAGTGGAAGGCGCGAGCTGCACCGCGCCCGCGAGCGACCCGGTCGAAGGGCCCAATCGCGGAGCGCGCGAGGCCAGTCGAGGCGCTGCCGAGACAGGGTCGTCTTCTGGTATATCCGTACCGAGGGGAACCATCATCCGTTGGCGATAAGCTGCATGTCGCGATTTGAGCCGTTCGAGCGGTGCCGCTTTGCGATGTATGCCGAGTTGATATATCCCGTCGGCCTGCTTCTTCCTGAGAATCAGCACTCCACCAAAATCGTGATGTCGGGACGCACCGGCCCAGCCCCTCGAGAGCGGTCGCCCACTCCTCGTAGAACAAGGCGTGTTTCGTCCCGATCTCCCTCGAACCCAGCATCGAGAATATCTCCTCCCTCCTCTCCACGTGCCTCGCATACTGGATCCACAGCTTCAAGTACCGTATATCTTGCGCATATCGCCCGTCATCGATGAAGCGCCGGTTCGTGCTCTCAAGGAGGGGGAGCAGGTGAGAGTTGTCCGAAGACGGATGGTGTTGTACCGTGAACGTGATGTAGCTGCCCATGAGTTCAGAGCTCGAGCTATACTACAAGAGCGGGGTTATCGACAGCTCGGACAGCCCATGAAGAGCCAGACTTACCGGCTGTAAACGTCAAGCAGATCGACGAAGCCATCTACCATCTCCTCCCCCTCTCTATCCCTCCTCTCGGCCTCCTCCACGTCCTTCATGTGCTGCGCGTGGCCCTCCTGGATCACCCGGTCCGCCTCGCTCTTGACGAAGAGGTTGCTCAGCGTCGCGGCCGATCGGCCAGCGGCGTGAGGGCGTATGTTCTCCTTTTGCGACTCGATCAGCGCAAAATCCGTGATGGGTGTCGAGTCCGGCATGGACTGCGTCGGCGCACGCGGCGTTGCGAGCTGGTCCATGGCGAACGAGACGAGCGGGAGACAAAAGTCGGTGAACGAAGCGTTGTTGGTTGACCAAAAGAAATCAGTCGGGCACGTCCAGGCGTGTTTACATTCGAGGTCCCCGAGCCGTGTGTTATCAACCATGACGTGTCATCCCAGTGGCGAAGCAGAACCCGCTTCCATATTGCGGCGCGCGGGTGGCGCGATGGATCCTCAGCGGTGCCTCGCTATACTGCATCTCACAGTATAGCTGTCCAGCGTCTCTGTCGAGCGCTTCCTCTTCTCGGCTCTCTGGGAGGCGCCATATAGGCGGCGGACCCGTGGACGGAGGCAGCGGCACTCAGCGTTCAATGGAGTACAGTGCCTGAGTCACCAAGCCGTTCACTCGGATTCAAAAAGGCCCTGAATTCTCCCGGGTACCAAACTCACAATAGGCTCCGGGGGCGATCGCGATCACCCAATCCGGCTCATGGCCGCTCATCTGGCCATACAAGCTTCACACCATGGCCCCTCGTGTCTTGTCCCGTTCTGCCGACGAAAGGGCTAGCAGAGTCGCTTCGCCCAGCCCCGCAGAAACATGGCTCGCTAGCCGATTATTTTACCTCTAAAGCCTAGCGCCAGTGTGCATATGCCATGGCGGTCGCTAATGAGCACGAGCGACACACCCTTCACGGGTGTATCGGGGGACGGGGCAGCACGGAGGCTTCAGGCGAGTGACGGTGACCCGCGAGCGGTCTGGCTTCTGGGCGCAGCTCATGAGGCGGACAGGGGCGATGCCGTATACGGAAAGGAGGCCACTCCACGGGAATTGACAGCTAACACTCTGTTTAAGAGCGGATTGATCGCTACTGCGAGGTCGATCTTTTCTCGTGAATCCAATCCCATTCTCGACTCCATCCTTGCCGCAACGTAAATCTGCTCGCACTGGCATCTTAACGCTCGACTCTCGGCGCCAACCAAACCACGAGCGACGACTGATCGAACATCCGCGCAGACAGGAGAGGAACTCGGTCCACGTGAGGTGGAACAAAGTCGACCTCGCGCCGGTCCCCATCCATCAACGAGCGTCGACCCGACACGCGAGCGTAGACAGGGAAGCCTCACAATCGGCGGTGACGGGTACCCCGCCTGACATTCCATCGAAAGCGTCATCTGCATAGAACAGAGTCCGCACGCGTGTACCTCGAACAGAATGACTTCAGACCCGGAATTTCACCTCCGACCGGAGCACAACCACGTGAGTCGCCTATCCTGTCCGGTCACCGCGCCGCTAACCTCAGTTCATCGACCTATCATCGACGATAGCCGCCGTGGTATCTTTGATACTGTGCCTGTTGGTCTTGCTCGCAGCGGGCTACATATGGCTACATAAATCGGCGCGGGGGTACCTGGACAGGATATCGTTCCGCCTGTCACTATGGGCTATGGTAGCCCAAATCTTACAAGATGTTGTATACATCACGCTGTATGCGCCGGTGCGTACTCGTCCTGCAGTTCTCGCCGAGGTTTCTCTCGCTGATCGCAGACCGGCCTTATTGACCCTACGACACCGGGATGTGGCGCCGGCGTCCTCTTTCGCTTGGCGCTGCTCGGCATGTGAGTGTTCGGTGAGCAGACGATGCAATTATGCTGACTATAGTGTCAACTATCTCTTCACCTGCGTGGCGATCAACCTGATGCTCACAATTGTCTTCGGAATCAACCCTGTCCAGCTTCGTGAGTCTCACCCTCCCCGGGCTGGAACATGTACCTAATCGACAGGCCTTGAGCGGTGGTATGTTGGCCTGTCCGTTTTCTTTGGCCTTGTTATTTCGACTATCCCGGCTTGCCTAAAGCACTACGGCTGGGATCCGGTATTCGGGACCTGGTAAGTGAATCTCACGCTTCGCCTATCAGAGCGCGCTGACGAGCAGCTACTTCTCTTCGGGTACGTGTGCCGTAACGATCGGTCTCCCAACTCACAATCAGACGACCAGGCCACCAGGGTCAGGCACTTTATTGTAGACCTCGTAAGCTCTCCTGCTGGCCTCGATTGTCATACTGACGTCCAGTACTTGTGGCAGATCCTATCCTGCATAATCGCGACCGTGTCCGTTGCTATGGTAATCCGTTCCGCTATCTCCCTGAGTTCGGGACTCACGGCGCAGGTCTTGACCAAGCTGTTCAGGCAATCGCGCGCAACACAGCGTCTGTCCTCTTTCCGGACCATGTCGTCCACCTTCTCCGAAGCGTCTTGTCCCCACGATTCGACCCGGCTTAGCGGCTTGCGCCGTCTTCTCAGCCGCTCAGAATCAACCAGCGGTTGCGCTTGTTCGCCCGAACAGCCGAAGGGCGCCATGTACCAGCTGCAGGACAAGCTCACGGGCGTCGCTCTGCGCATCTCGCTGTATCCGGTGACGCTGATCGTGGTCAATGTCATCGTGACGAGTAGGTCGGATGATCTGAAACAAGTGCGGAGCTGATGACAGCCGGCGATCTCTGGACAGCTGTGGATCAAGGGATCCACACCGGCGCGGCGTACCACATGACCGTGTTCCACCGGCTACTCTGCGGTGGCCGCGGGGTTCTTTTCGCGGCGGTTAGTCGATAAACCAAATCATTCGGTGCTCGACTGACCCCAGCTTTGCCTGTTTGTGGATCCATGCTTGTACCGCGGGCTTCGGTTCCTGCTTAAAGACCGACGCAGGAAAGCGTTGAATGCCAAACAGGTTGGTCGTAGCGGTATTCCCTAAGCTGTGCTCACTCCAGGAACGCATTGCCAAAGAAAGCAAGAGCGACGATGACGAAAAGGCCCATTACCCCTATGCGACTGATAACCCCGCCTACTCGCCAACATACGTCCCGCCAGGCGAGTCTCCGCCAGGCCTACTGGAGGATACGCTCAAGCTCCCCGAGCCCGTTATCGACCCCACGCTGCCCTCGACCCTCGCGTCGTCCAGTGGTGCTAATTCCACCACTCATGGCGGCCAAGACAGGCTCGCCTCCAACGCTTCCATGGACTTTATGCAGGCTTTGGCGGGCCCGTCCGACACACGACCAAAGCGCCCGTCTTCGGACTCCTTGGACTTCATGTCTGCACTGCGAGCCGGACCGAACGGACCGGCCAACCCGGCACCTCCCCAAGCGTCTGGGCTGCGAGACACATTCCCCTCGTCGAGGACTACAGACGGCACGACAATCGATAAAGCAAATGGGCTCGAGCTGTCCTTGCCGGCAACGCACGCGGGCTGGATCAACTTCGTACCCGAGGAAGAAATCGACAGACACGATGTTGAGAGAGGACGCTCCGAGTCGCAGATGTCGATGGACATCGCCCAGGCTCTAGCGTTCGCGCCGGCGGGTCCGAGCGCTCGCAGGGTTTCAGCGATGACACCCATTGCATCGATATCAGAAGCTGGGTCCTCAACCTTTAGGGATCGCTTCGCGTCGGACGTCTCGGTCGGCATAAACGAGATGCTCGGTGAAGGTCCCGGAGTCCGACGACGCGGTTCATCTGCCGTTTCCAGCGGCCTTTTCTCGGTGCTGGCTTCTGGCCCCGAAGCGCGCTCATCCCGCCTCGACTCGAATGTGTCCATGGACATCGACACTGCCCTGTCCCTGGGTCCGCTTGCACCATCATCAGGCGCGCCCCTGGGAGTGCGAGACCAGCCACAGATGGCCGCCCTCGCCGAGAGTACTCGCTCCAGTGCGGCCCCAGGCACCGGAGGCCCGACCGATCCCAGGCGGCCTAGTCTGCCGCAGCGATGGAAAGATGCGTTCGTCGAAGACAAAGGCGAGTCAGGAGTCCGGGTGGTGGATGCGGGACAACAGATGAGGGCTAGGCGCACTGAACAGAGGCTAAACGATCGTGCTAGGAGAGAGTGGATGAGGGACTTGGAGAAGCTGTACGAGGAGGCCGAGGCGCAATTGTAACGATCAGCCATTTGTTCTCGTAGGGCGTGATGTATTTATTTCTGCGTGGCATAACATGTCCTAAACACGTTGCTTGTATATGACTAGTAAACCATCTTCGAGGGTGCTGTCATGTGTGTCCCGACATGGGTAAAACAGCAGAGGAAGTTGTAACACCTCACAAGGCACTTCGCCTTAAATCGCGCAGTAAAGCCTGCAGAGAGAATCGACTGTTCAAGGTCAGAGTTCGAAGGGTGTTGACGCTCACGGGAATGAATTTGTTAGGTTTTTACCTCTGTGTACCCACAGTCTCGCGGGGAGCTACGCTTCATTAGCCTCCAGCTCTCTGATGATGGCCGGTAGACACCCAGCTCGCCACTCTGGGTGGCGAGGCATCCAACCGCCTTGGCATCACGTGACCCCCCACTTGCAGTTGTGGAGCCCAACGCGTCATAAGCATCACTGGAATCTGCTGATCACCGCGCTATTACCCCTCACGCCCACTGCCATGCATCGTGGACGAGGATGGCATGCACAAGTAGCGCGGTCGGGTGGTGTTCTTTGACTATCAACATCGCTTTTCCAATCCATACGCTATGACTGACCGGAAGACGCCCCCGCACATGCGGGACAACCCCTCCGACGACGAGTACGATTTCGCGGACGCCTCCGCTTCTGAGACTGGGGCGGGCGATACGGGTTCAATCACCTCCGAAACAATTAGCAAAGAGGGCAAAGTTCCGGGAGGGAGCATGGGCAAGGGAGGTGACATGGGGGTGAAGACGCTTGAGAAGATATTAAAGCGGAAGGCTCAAGTCGGCGAGGTGGAGATTGACCCTCAGATCGGTGAGCACACTGACCTCGGCTCCGCCTGCTGTTATTCTCGGCTCATGGTAGATTACACGGACTTCACGGAAGAGGGGCCGGGGCTGTCGTCCCGCGCCGCTATGACCGACGAGGGGATGATAAATATCTGGGTGGATCTGAAGCAGAGCGTCCCGGATCTCCACAAGGATTATGCGGTGCCGGTTAAGGAGTACGGGACGGATCCGTCTGGAGGGGAAGATTGTCCGCCTTTGAACATCGTGATCTTCATCGTGGGCTCGCGGGGTGAGATAGTCACCATGCACGATGACAAGTGCATCGCTCACGTCAGGCGACGTGCAGCCGTACCTTGCTCTCGCGCTGAGTATGATCCGTTCGCACGGCCATCGCATCCGGATCGCCACGCATCCGGACTTCAAAGACTTCGTGCTAGACGTGGCGAAGCGCCTGAAGGGTGCAAAAGGGAAGAACGGGCAAGATCTCGAGGGCAGACTGGAATTCTTCGACATCGGCGGAGACCCTAAGGCTCTCATGGCGTACATGGTGAAGAGTACGCCCAAACAACAGCTTGACGAGCCGATGGCTCATCCTAGATCCGGGGCTCTTGCCCGGTTGGGCATCCCTGACCAACGGAGATGTCAACTCGAAGCGGAAAATGACTTCGACGATGTTACAGGGTTTCTTCCAGTCCATATACAGCCCCGACCCGGTAACTTCTCGGCCGTTCGCAGCCGATGCAATCATCTCAAACCCCCCCGCCTTCGCGCACTGCCACATCGCTGAGGCTTTTGGCCTACCGCTGCACATGACGTTCAGTGCGCGAAACCGTCTAGATGAAGACGAAGCTGATGATAGCAATGCCGTGGTCTCCTTCGACTGCGTTCAACCACCCTTTGGTCAACATCAAGCAGTCTAACGCGGAGAAGGGCCTCACGAACGTCCTGACGTTCTCATTCGCCGACATGATGTAGGACGACTGCGGTCGATCATGCGAAGCTGATAGCAGGACATGGCAGGGTTTGGGCGATATCATCAACGCTTTCCGTAGCTTCACGCTCGGTCTGGAGCCGTTATCGGTTCGGACGGGGCCATCCATCCTGGACAGGCTGAAAGTACCCTGGACGTACTGTTGGAGTGAAGGTCTTATACCCAAGCCGGATGACTGGAAAGCGCACATCGGTAGGTGTAGCCGAGGTCCAGAGATATGAGAGGCTGACGCCAGATATCTCTGGCTTCTATTTCCTCGAGGGCGATACCGATTTCAAGCCGGACGACGAGCTCGCCAAGTTCCTGGAAGATGGCGAGGCGCCGGTCTACATTGGGTAAGCAAGATTGCATTCAGGATTGACATGCGATTGACTCTTAGTTTCGGATCGGTCGTAGTAGAAGATGCGGCTGCGATGACTCGTGAGTGGGAGATCGAACGAACGACTGGGTATGGCCGTATCTTACAACAGAGACGATCTTTGATGCGGTCAAACAGGCCGGAGTGCGGGCACTGGTCAGTGCTGGATGGGGTGGCCTGGGCGGTACAGAGGTACCTGATGGCGTGTTCATTCTGAAAGGCGAGCGATATGAGGCAGCTTCGCTGTGCACGGTTGACGCCAGGAAATGTACCTCACGACTGGCTGTTCGCGGATGGACGGGTCTCGGCTGTATGCCATCACGGAGGTGAGCCTTCACAAGCAGCTAACGAGGAGGCCGAGCTGATCGACAGGAGCCGGAACAACTGCCATTGGTCTGCGCAATGGACTGCCCACAATTGTCGTTCCATTCTTTGGCGACCAGAAGTGAGTGTCCGGGTGAATGATGAGAAGTGCTGAAGTCGCAGATTCTGGGGAGAGATGGTTCATCGCGCTGCAGCTGGACCGGCGCCGATCCCGCATAAAGAGCTTACAGCCGAGAAGCTCTCCGCCGCGATCCGGTATGCGGTCTCGAAGGAGGCCAAAGTTGCTGCGGGGCGGATGGGCGAGAGGATCCGGGCGGAGAAGGGCGACGAGAAGGGGGTGAAGAGCTTCCATAAGCACCTGCCTCTGAAGACTATGAGGTGTGCTCCTGGGTGATACCGCCTCATTGAGATGCCTGCTGAGCCCAGGTGCGATCTCCAGCCGAACAAGACCGGTGGATGGTGGTACCCTCGAAAGTTCCTTCGACTCTCGGGTGCTGCGGGCATCGTGCTTGAAGAAGCGGGCAAGCTAAAGCTGGACGATCTGGAGCCATTACGTGTGTCGCGTGACTTCCAACGAGAAGTGATGCTGACGGACAGGAGCGAAGGAGTATCAGCCTCGGTGGCGCTCGAAGGACATCAAGACGGAGGGCACGAGCGCAATCCTGATGGCTCTTTCCTCAGGAGCGATGAGCTCGATGTTTGACCCCGTACGCAGCTTCTCCGTTGCCGTAACTGGCACCGTGTCTGAAGCTGACGATCAGGCTCGAGGCGCCACGACGCTGGCCACGACGATGCCGCAGGGTGAGCCCATCGTGATGGGACGGACGTCCCAATGAAGATCTGACAATAGGCGTGGTGGACCTCTTCTCGGGCGTCCATTCTGGATTCGACATGATCCCGGGAAAGATCGGCTCGGACGTACGGGAGAGGGGCAAGATCGACGGGCTTGTGAGTGGTGTGCGGGAAGCAGGCAAGGGACTCGCGTATGGATGGTGGGACGGTATCACCGGTCTTGCCACCGAGCCGATCAAGGGCGGGCAGAAGGAGGGGGCACTGGGGGTGTTGAAGGGCATGGGCCGGAGCTGTGAGCCATACATCCCATGTCTTTTGGCGCTACTGATGCTAGATATTAACGTTTGGGCGCGGCCTGCCGCAGGTGAGCTACAACCAGAGCCAGAGCAGTGTAGTAGGGGCACGGCTTATACCAGGCATAACGGGCGCCTTCGCCCTCCCCCTCCAGGGAGCATACCTCTCCATGCGCCGGAAAGTATCCGGTACCCCCTCGCGCCTCATCCGCGAACCGCGTATCGGCCTTTCGCACCTCGAGGCTGCATCGATGTCACCAGAGGAGAAGAACGAGATCGTCAGGCTGTTCGAGCAGGCCGATAAGCACACAGATGAGCGGAGGGGTTATTATAAGCGCAAGACGGAGGTGTACCTTCAGAACATGAAGAAGGAAAAGGCGTCGAGCGATACAGAGGGAAACGAGAAGGCCACAGAGCAGGAAGACGGGTTTCTGTTGAAGGATGGCGACGATGTGGGGTACATCCAGGAGGGGGATCTGCGGCAGATGAGCGAGGAGGAGCGGGGGAAGATGGCCAAGAGTGAAAAGGAGGGGTACGAGCGCGCGAAAAAGGAGTTTGATGATGAACATGAGCGGCATGTGGCCGGCTTGTAGCGATGGTGGGGTACGGCGGACCCATGGTTGAGCATAATCATTCAAAGGGGGAATCTTCGTGACGCTGTCACCACGACTGCCAAGGATGAGGCAGACTGAGTTGTACTACATACATGAATGCAACCACGACCACATCTTCATGCTGTCTATGCTCATATCGGCTCGATTGGCCGGGGATAGCTACCCGGATCCCGGCTCCTGGCCACATCCTGGTCGGATACTGCAATGTCCGGTCAGAACCACCCAATCTCCCTGGACGATGCGCCAAGCTTCTTCCGCAGCCATACCCATGCTTCGCGACCGTACTTGTAGTACACCACACCGAAGACGGCTCCGCCAAGATGCGCAACGTGGTCAAACAGTCTACTCGTCAGCCTTGACATTGCGACGAAATTCTACGACTCACCTCCAACCCCGAAGCAGCCCGATCACGTCTACCGCGACCATACCGCATACGCCCAGTCCGATCGGGAACGAGATGAACGGGACGAAGATGATGCCCACGCTGGTCTCGGGATAGGCACACGCCGTGAGCGTCAGGGCGGCGTAGATCGCGCCGCTGGCACCCAGGGACGGCAGGATGGCCTGCTGGGACGCCAGGGCGTGGGGCGAGGACAATCTCGCGGGATTCTGGATCGAGCGGATCAGACGCGGTAAGCGGAAGATGTTGGTGTACAGATGCGAAGCCAGCGATGAGGTCAGGCCCGCGGCGAGCAGGAACGCGAGGAAGTGGGGCGTGTGCGTCGATGAGGAGATGACCTCGGTGCCAGGGGGCGGGGAGGCGATGTACGAGTATGCGGCGGCGCCAAAGGAGGAGAGGGCGATTGAGTTGAAGGCGAAGTGCGGCAGGGTCTGGTGCGATAGCTGCGGGTCAGTACACAACCATAAGATCAGGGAAGCGGGAAAGGCGTACCACACTGGTGAAGAGCGTGACGGTCTCGGCCCACTTCTGCTTAGCCCCACCGAGCACAACGGGTCGATGAAGCCACCATCTCCGCATCCATGGTTCCAAACCATGAATCTTCCACCCCAGGAAGACGACACCCATCCCGGCAACGATCTGTAATGGGACGAGCTGCGCGGGCGGGGTGTTGAGCATGTACTCCTTCGTCATGACGTATATGCGCAGGATCGGGACGATCACGGGCGTGGGTAGGAAAGACAGCGTTTTTGGTATTTGGTTGGCGACCTGCTGGGCGTGCTAGGGGTCAGCGATGGTATGGACCAAGGTCCCGCGACATACCTTGGCCTCCTCGAGCACCTTTGCTCGGGTGATCTCCCGGTCCGAGGGCTGCTCCTGGCCTCTTCTCCACCACTTCCCCGCTCCGAGCTTCTGTGACCATGCTTCCGTATCGCTGTTCGTATATTGCGCAGCGAGGAGATATCCGCCACCACCTAGAGCGAGGCAGAACTGTGACGTTAGCGTTGAGGCCAGGGCTTGAGCGGAGGACTGGGCGGCATAGCTAGCCCTGCTCATGTAGTAGCGATGAACACGAGCGATCCACTCACCACTATCGGCTGCCATATTGTCGGCTCGGGTACATCGCTCGCCTGCTGACGAGGGACGCGCACAGCTATTCGCTTAGGTATGATCCGGCCTATAGGGTGTCTGGCAGGCGGCGGCTCGGTCGACGAAAACCGCTTGACCTGAAACGGTGTTGTTGGTGTCGAATGCACCGAAGACCGCAAGGCTGATCGCGAGCACGAAGCCGTCAGTTGCCGTATACCAAGGAAGCTCATGTCGATGCGGAAAGACTGTAGACTGTAGTCAGATCGCTTCGAAGTCACCAGAACATGGGTGGCCACCGTCACCCTCCGTCCATCCCAAATCTCCTATCGGCAGACGCCGACGACCCACCCTTCGGTGCGTCATCTCCGTCCTCAGGACGCGGTACGCGCTCGCACCGGCTCTCTGGCTTTATTAACGCTCAGCTGCGCGTCTGCGGGCACACATACCACCATGCAGGTTCCAACGACAACGACCGGTCCGCCGGGCTCCCCATCGGGGTACGAAGACCTCTCGCTGGACGACGATGACCCGGGTAAAGGGCGAGATCCGTGGGCGTTCCCAGTCTCGTCGGAACCAAAACACGACTACTCGACTTCGAGGTTCTCGGCGGCGTCTTCTTCGTTCGCCACGTCGCCTTCGAGGAGCTCCAGCGCTAGCCAGATAGGGACCAGTGGACCGGGGCGGCCGGATCTGGGGAGATATACGTCGACGTCGGCTTCGACAGTGACCAGTGGGCGGGCGCAGGAATGTCCGCTTGTGCTTGGCGTTGCAGTGGTGGACTTCAACCATCTGGTACGTGCCTCACCGATGCTTTGTCGCACAGAGCGCTTGCTCCTTTCGACACCAACAGCAAGACCACTCCTATTCCCCGGATCGGCTGCTGAGGTGAAAGCCGAGCTGAAGGGAGGAAAACGATCAGCAGATTCATATAAGCGCCAAGCTGACACCAGGTCGGACCCACTGTCGAGTTCGCCTACCCACCTTCATTGCAAGACGCACTGAATGATGACGAGGACCTCAGCCGACTTCTGCCATTCCTGGCTCTACCAGATGGAGCTCATCTTGTGAGCAGCCCGCTTCGCGAAAGGCTTCAGTTGACGTCAAGAGCGAGGAGGACTACTCATACTTCGTAGGCAGGGCGGTCGACAACCGCTCTCAAACTAATCGTCCAGCACTGCGCATACATGCCAGGCGGCAAAGAAGTTGAAACGGATGTCCCAGCGGGCCAGACGCTCTTTGGCATATCGTGCGTGAGATGGTATCGCCGGCAGACACTTCTGATACCAGGTGTAACCGACAACTACCGGCTTCCGAGCTGCTGAGGCGGCCTAGTGATGTCACGCGGAGTACGGTACAGAAAGCGGTGATAGTGATAGCTTCTCAGCCTGTCTTCGTAAGCTCACCACTCTTTCCCGGACGCGGTAGCTGACGGGATAGGGTCCTATACGGTGTGTACCCACGCCGTGCAACGGAAGTGGCTCCGTCTGACCGTAGTGACCAGCTTGGAGTCGTCACGCGGGCATACTTCGCTCAACGGTGAGTTGAATGGTCTTCAGTGTCCGGAGCTTATCGCAGCGACTTCACTCAGACTGAGATCATAGAGGACTTTTACAACTCGCTAGAGAGCAGCCTGGAGGGAAAGAGCGGCGAGGGTGCGATCTACATGGGTGAGTCGTGGGATAACCGGCGGTCAGAGTCACGCTCACAGCAGGTACGAGCTTGAGGGAGCTTGTCCATAAGTTCCGGCATAAAACTTTGATATTGCTCAAGATGCTGCTGCTGCAGAAGCGCGTGCGTCTTGCTGCATGCTATGTGGACAGAAATGAAGCTTACGAGCCAGATGATGCTCTTCGGCTACCCCGTTGAGATGCTCTGCACATATCAGTACTCCCTTGTGTCGCTCGTACCGGGTAAGTCGTCTGCGTTTGGTCGATGTACAGCTGACGCATAGGATTGCTTCTCAACTTGCGAGACTCCGGCCACCCAGATCTTGACCTGAAAGCGCCCCGGGTCCGACCGACTTCGCTTCGCTCGTCAGACAGGTCGAGCCTGCTGAAATATATTGGGTTGCGTGAGCTGTGAACCCTCGCTCACTCGGACTGAGCTCACGCTCAGCTTTGCATCTCTTCGGCAAGGATGCGTTCTTCCAGCCGTATCTCCCACTACAGCAGGTCGACACGCTCAAGACGAGATCGTGGCTGGTAGGCACGACGAATCAGATCGTCACGCAACAGCGGGACTGCAAATTTGATCTACTAGTGAACGTAAGCGCATAGTGCATAGCGCTGTGAACAGGGGCAGTACGCTGACGGCAGATTGAGAATGTCTCCTTCACTTTCTCAGACCCAAAGCTCGAGAGGCTTGTGTCGCTCACTGCGGAGGATCGGCGGTGGATGGATGACGTGGTCAAGACGGTGGAAGAGACCTGGAACGTCGTAGGTCCCAAGGTCACATTCTTGAAAGCCTCAACTCACGGCAGGAGGACGGTGCAAGAACGACGTGAGCTGCAACGGAGATGAGGTGACTTGGAAGCTTATGTTAGGTTCCGAGGTAGCGATGACGACCTGCGGCAACGGTTCGAGGAGTATTTATGCGCTGCCTTGGCGTCTATCAAATACGCCGATTTCGTCACCAAGGGTCAGACGCAGGATCTGACGATTGTTGGGCTTTGTGAGTCTGGCCGCAATCTTTTGTTTACGAAAATGCTGACGATAGCGGGCGAGGGCGGTGTCTTACAAGCCTTCGGGGAGTCGTGGCTCGCAGCCTTCCGAGGGACACCGGCGTTCGAACAATGGAACGCTTGCACCGATCCGGCATTGTTTGATATCGTCGAGCCAAAGTGAGCCGACTGCACCTTTATTCTCGACGTAAGCTGATCTGCAGACACCCATGTGACGGCAAAGCTTCGATCGTGTCGGACCTCGGATTACGGTTGTCGGGTCAGTCACTCGTCTCGCCGTTCGAGAGCACGTCTGCTGACTTACAGAGGGCTTGCATGACCTCCACATCGACCAGCAACTCGCTCCAACCCGAGCTGCCCTCACGTCTGCCTTCACAGCGGGATCATCTGCCGTCGCGAGCGGCTCATCTAGCCTCTTCAAGGCCTTTGACGGCATGCGAAATGACCTGTCGTCACGGATAGAAGCGGAACGTCAGCGTAGAGAGAAGGAACGAGCGGAGCGAGCTGTTGCGTCACCGTCAACATCAGAACAGCCAGGGACCGCTTCGTCAGGTGCTCCTGCCCCGGCAGAAGGTCCGACGCCGGCAAGTGCGGCGGTTGCGGACATCGGGAAGACTCTCGGCGCCGTGGGTAGTGGGATCGGCAGCTTCTTCGGAAGCAAGTATGCTAGTCTTCGGGGAACGGGCGCCGCGCAGGAGAGCAAGGGGTTGAGGCCGATGAGTTTGAGCCCTAGCAAGCGGTAGCTGTAGGCCAGCGAAGGAGCAGCGGAGGAAGACGTGGACCCCCATAGACGATCTTGTGTGATCTTGCATCGCATCGATATGCAGTCTGCTGTAATTGCATCTACCCTCGGCTGTAGGATGCTTCAAGCATGTCCCGTCTAATCTGCCGCTTCGTTGTTGTTGCCCGTTACGTCACCCGCCTAACCTCCGCTTTAGCCGTCCTTCTGACAAGTAATCTCGACTTCTTGACTTTTGATATCGTTGTGTATTGCGTGAGTACCGGTCAACAGCATGCCTTCTAGCCCCAGTTCTTCTTCATACCGATCTACCTCGAGCGCATCAAGCCCCGGCCCGTCTGGATCGAAGGCAGACAGAACAGGCGCGGCTGCCCTCAAGACCGTTGCTGACCTGATTCACTCCGGCAAAGGTATATCCTCCTTTCCGATCCTCGCTCGCTCGCCTGCGCACAGGCAGGGTGTGGAGCCTAGTATATTCGAAGCTGACTTGCAGCGAAGAGCATCGTCGTCCTCACCGGAGCGGGCATATCCACCTCGGCGGGCATACCAGACTTCCGGAGCCCAGAGACGGGGCTGTATGCGAACCTCCAGGCGCTGAACTTGCCTTTCCCGGAGGCGGTCTTTGAGCTTGGGTACTTTCGGAAGAACCCCAAGGTGAGCTTGCGAGCTGTGGACGGAGGGCGGATCGTCGATGGGGGGAGTACGAACTGGACGCGGGCTGAAGGGAAGGAGGTGCTTATTGCAGCCTTTCTGGACTCTGGCGAAGGAGATATATCCGGGCAAGCACTTCGTGAGTCAATCCTACCTGAGCCTTCGACCCCGGTCTACTATTCCAGATCGCTGAAACCGATTCATGCGTGCACATGACCTGACTGCAGCCCACACCCACCCACTACTTCCTCCATCTGCTGCACCAAAAAGGCGTGCTTCGCCGGGTGTTCTCGCAGAACATCGACACCCTCGAACACTTGACGGGCCTGCCTCCAAACAAGATCATCGAGGCCCACGGCTCGTTCGCAACGGCCCACTGCCTTGATTGTGGCGCAGAGACTTCGACGGAGTATGTGTTGGCTTCGGGTGTACGCAAAGGGGAGATTGTGCGGTGTGCAGAGGACGACTGCGACGGGCTGGTCAAGCCCGATATCGTGTTCTTCGGGGAGGGACTGCCTGACAAGTTCTTCAAGCATCTCTCGGTGGGTGGAAGCATGCGCCTGCGACCCCAGCCGCGTTGGGATACCGCCTGACTCCAGGACCTGAATAAAGCCGATCTTCTCATCGTCATCGGCACATCATTACAGGTCCAGCCATTCTCGCTCCTGCCAGACAGGGCGGGTCCGTCCGTCCCAAGGCTGCTCATCAACCGCGAGGCCGTCGGTCCCTTCGAGTCCCTAGAGTCGGGCGGGGGTGGGATGGACGATTATCTGGCGAGGATCATGGGCCGAGGTGGAGCGAGGAAGGGCGATCTGCTGTGGAAGGGGGATGCAGACGAAGGGGTGAGGCAGCTTTGCATCGAGCTGGGATGGGAGAAAGATCTGGATCAGCTGATCGAGGACGGAAGAGCTGCGCTGGAGAAGAAGTGGCGGAGTATGGAAAAGGCCGCGGGGCCGACGCACAGTGAGGACGACGCGGAGGAGGTAAAGCCTCCGCCGACGGATACCCTTGGACGAGATCTCCTTCCGCGATCGGAGCTCTCCGCGGCCGCGAAGGTCGAAGCGGCGGGTCAACCACGAGCCGCCAGTAATGGCGTTGTCGCCTCAGAGGAGAGTCGCAATGACGATGTAGATACAGGGGTAGAGCAGCTACAGAAGGCGATCGAGAAAGATCTCAAGTTGGCGGACAGTCCATGACCTCCATACACATCAGTTGTCCGGAGAACCATCGTCACTGTATTGTATGCAAAGTCTCTCGCAAATGTAGCGACTGCCGCGCCATGGACAGGCAGCTTACAACTGAGCGTAGGTAGTGCCTGATGTGGCCTGTGCTACGTGCCTCAGCCCGGAGCCAAAAGAAGGCCCTCGTCATAGTCTGTAACACGGGCAAGACCCCCTGGTTACGACCCACTGACAAGCCCCAGGGGCCTCGTCGAAAAGGAAGGGGTGAGCCGCGCGTTGCAATCTCCTTTCACCCGACATTCTACACTCTACCATGGGCAGAGAGGGCGGGCAGTTCTTAGCAGGCGCCGTTCTCTGAGGCTGCTGGTCTACTTTCGAAGCGCGATACTCCTCAACTCGTTTTGATCCACCTTTACGCCATGCCTTCCTCCAGTGAGCGCCCAGAGTTCATCGCACGGGACTTCGCTGTCCAGAGTGAGGAGGAGGTTTCGGTACTCGAGGAGTATCGACGATGCGTCATGAAGACTGCCGCATATGAGAAGAAGGCGAGAGAATTCCTCACCCAGTTACTTTCGACATCAAACGACGATCAGCGGGACTACCTTGCCGCCCATATCATGGACTTTCAGCGTTCGGTATTTGGGTTCAATACCAGACTACACTATGCGTCTAGAGGAGAACAGGTTGCGGGCCTGTCAGAGAGACCCGATCCTCTCACGTTACACCAGCCTACAACTGAGGACCAGCTGAGATCCACCATCCAGTCTGCCTCCTCAAACCTACCGGCCGACTTCTCTTTCGGGGTCGTCAAGCGCCTTCATCGGTTCTCATCTGGGAAAGAGACCGGCACACTTATCATCGGAGGTCGTCCCGTGACGGTCGAGCGACCAGCCACGGACCAACCCGACATATGCGGCATCATGAGCCACCCCGCGTCGTTCAACGAGCTGCGAGCCTGCAAAGCGCTGTGGAGGCACAGTGGCACCTTCAAAACGACGGTGGGGAGGACTGTGGACTACGACTGCCAATCGCGCTCCAAACATGTGGACGACAACTCCGAATCGTGGCCTCGGGATGCCTTGCCGCTGCCTGATATGGGAAAGGTGATTGCTGATGGAGTACAGAGGGAGAGTGCTGGAAAGGCACCGTATGAGATTCCGTTTTGGCTGCAGAGCCTCGAGGCGCTCACTACCAACATCGGGCGAGCGAGTCGCCGGACTGGAACGAAGTGGCGGGGTTGGCATAAGAGTTGAAGACTGACGGGCATTATGATGTGGCTTACCGCCGTCAGGCCTCGAGCAGCGTGCGGTACTGCCTACAGGCTGCCTTCGGTCCTGGAGACTACGGTGTACGGAAAAGGGATGGTCGAGGGCAGTAGTTTGACTGATACTTACTGTGACCGCCTGGTTCAGGACAAGAGGGATGTCGGCGCCTGATGCACGTCTCTTAATGCTCCAGACCACCGTGGGTAGGACAAAGGTGCCGATATACTGTGTCTGACGGTGATCCTTTGTGAATGGAGGGTAGGGGAGGTCGTTCAAAGTGGAGCTGACTTCGGGGCGCCACCCGAGGACTCAGAGCTCTGGGGCGAGACACCGTGCCAGATGCGGGGTCACGAGTGAGCCCGAAATGATCACAGGGAACCCAAGCAGGAAGGGTTTTGTTGGAAACACACTCGAGGCCGCGGGTGGCTCCCTTGCCTAGGACCCGCTCCTTAGGCTCGATCCTCGAGATGGAGCGATCGCCCCACTTAACGCTTCTCGACGGTCGTAGGCCTCGCCTCCGTCCCAAAACTGCATTCCCTCGTTGCCGGAAAGACGAAAGGGGAGGCGGTGGTCTCGGGACGTACTGTACTCTGGAGAGTGGATCGACCCCAACGACGCAACGTCGTCTGTGCAGGATCATGAGTGAACCCACAGAGAGCGAGGTTCCGCTCTGCGAGGCTCGTTGGAGGCACAGCGAGAAGCTTCAGGAGCGTCTGGGCGCATTTTCAAAGGACCTTGCATTGCTGGACAGGCCGCTCTCCAGCTGCCTGCCCCTGCCCGAGCTCGTGAAGGTCATTGCGAGAGGTATGGCAGAGATGGAGAGGAGCTAGCTTCCGTACGAGCTTCGTCAGTCACCCACGCAGAACTCCCACCAAGCTGCGTCACAGCACACCGTCCCGTCGAAGCGTCGGGGCAGACGAAGCCGCGGTGGTCTCAGCGCTGGCCCCAGTGCTGGCCGTCGTTTCGGCGGGAGCGGCGGGTTCGGTCGCTTCTTCAGCTGTTTCGGTGGCGAACACGGCTAGGCGGCTGCAGCATGCATGCATTCCCGTCCGGGTGACTCATGAGATGACAAGCAGCGGATGCTTTGTCCATATTGGTTCATGCAGAGCGATGGTTAGGCCAGGTTCTTGGCCGGTGTCATCTGCTCGTAGCCCGTACACCGAGCTCCTTTCTCAGCTTCTTTCCGTTACGACAGCGGTCAGGGCTCGACCAGGCAGAGTGAAGGCTGAGATGCCTTGAGAAGAATTTTGTGCAACGTTTTGCTGCGCTCAGATGGAAAGTTGCAGACCAAACGGCGGTAGAACCTCAATGCGGCGGTATGCATTGTATACCCGCCCAACCCATCTCGGGTACCATAGAGTAAATGCGGATATCTTACAACGTTTTCCAGACTCTTTACAATTCCAAACCGACCAGCACCCATTTCCTCGGATCCCATTCCCATCCTCCGTCCAGCGCGCCCTTGCCCGGCGGCAGGACCTGACCTCCGGCGTACATCAACGAGTGCAGCAGCTCGTTCAGTCCCTCCAGCTCTCGATCGTCCTTGTTTAGCGCGAGGACCAACGACTTGGCCTCGAGCGTATCGGACGCGAGGTCCAGCAGAGCGGTGAGCGATTCTCGGACGTCCAAGCCATCCAGCGGGGACGAGTACTGGTGCACCGGACTTCGACTTGGATCGTGCGGTCGAAGGACCTCGGAGAAGTTTCCGGACAGCTTCTCAGGCCGATGTGACGAGGCATGCGGCGGTGGAAGATGAACAAACACCGTGCGGCCAGAGGGATGATCGCACACAAAGCCCGTCAAGACGTGATCCGGCGGAGTGACGATCTCGAGCGTCATTGACGTGCTGGAGAGTTGCGAGGTGTAGTAAGGAAACAGCGAGGCGAGAAGGGGTATAGTCGTCTGCGTATCGATGTTACAATTGATGTCAGCCGTTGAGGCTTGTTCGAGCGAGCCGGGCGATCCGGCCGAGCTGTCAGATCTGGGCGTGAGGGGCATGGACTGCGCGAGGCCGGGCGCGGAGGGACCAGCCTGGGACATGCGCAAGTCGGAGATGTACGAGTGCGGGGGCGTTATGGGCGGGACATTGCGTATGCCGATACCGGAGATGGGGAAGTCGGGGGTGGGGAATTGGTGTTGAGAGAGGGAATGCAGGTAGGACGGCAAGGGGTCTCTCGCGTTCCTTGCAGACTCGCCGACGGGGTCCTGAGGTCAATGCAAGCTCCATAAGGGGCTGAATCGACTTACGGCCAGTGGTCTCCTCCTGCCTTCCTCAAAACCACTGCCGGCCACCGCCAGCGAACGAAGTGCAGCCCCCGTACGCCGCCATCGCGAGCGGTTCGTCCGCGTAGACGAACACCGAGCCGCCGGTACCGCCCACGCGGGCGATCGCGAGAGGCGGAGGGAGCGACGAATCGTCGTGATGGTGTTTCGGGTCGAAGAGTAGAGGGAGAGAGGTTGCCCCTTCACCAGCGTTTCCCACGGCGCCGCTGTACATCAGCTCGAGCGTGAGAGGGAGGGGCCGGGTGGAGCTCACGCGGGGCGAATATATCTGTTTGAGGCGGTCATTTGTCGGGATTCGGGATTCATGGCTGGCGATGTGTTCCAATGGTACGTGCTGCCAGGCTGACGAGGGTGTGCTGTGAAGCGTTGCGGTCGAGTGGTGATTGTCTGGTCGGTGAGCAAGGATGATGTTATCAGTTGGTGGTGGTGGTGTTCTGGATTCGATGGAGATCAGGCGACCCACTAGAAGATTCGTAATGGTTGGGTGGCAAAAACCGGCAGCCACCGCCCGCCACCGCCCGCCACACAATTGGTAATACCGCTTCCCTGTTCGGGTGGCAAATCTCCTCATAAGCGTCACCGTCATCGGGACTTGTCCCTCGCTCGTCCTTTGATACATCCATCCATTTGCCTTGGCACCGGGACATTCATCAACTTGTTCAGCCTCGCAATAACAGATCCGTCATGTCCTTGCCCCCAGTATACAGAGATGAGCCGACCTCGCCCACCGGTCCCAGCAAGAAGACCAATTATGGCGCAGCGAGCACCGGTCACGGCAGCGCCGACCAAGAACCTCTCCTGGCGCAGTCATCATCATCCCACAACCCGAACGCTTGGACGAGTCAGCCATCGGAGGACGACCTTCCCGATGATTTCAAGGTCGGAGTGGCAGTGATCGACTGCGACGCGGCCATCCGACTCGCGTTCGTTCGCAAAGTCTACTCGATCCTGTTTGTCCAGCTGTTGGCGACGACGCTCGTCTCGCTCTGCATGTCGGTGCCATCGGTGGCGGACTTCATGCAGGACCATGCGTGGATCATCTGGATCCCCATGATCGGTAGCTTCGTCAGTCTCGGCATGGTCTACTGGAAGAGGCACCACCATCCCGCGAATCTGATCCTGCTCGGGCTGTTCACTCTGTTCGAGGCGACGTTGATCGGCACAGTGACGAGCTACTACGAGAGCCGTATCGTGAGTTGCCCAGCAAGGCGGGACAGGCCATAATCTGATACCAGGTCCTGCAGGCGTTGTTCATCACCCTTGGAGTGTTTACTGGTCTGACGCTGTTCACCTTCCAGACCAAGGTAAACTCGGCTCGTCGTATTTCTCATTCTTAGCTCACGGCGCAGTACGACTTCTCCTCGTTCGGCCCCTTCCTCTTCGCCGGCCTTATGGGCTTGCTCACGACGACGCTGGTGTCGATTTTCTTGCCGTTCAACGCCAACGTCGATCTCGGTATCGCGGCCTTCTCGGTCATCCTATTCTCCGGCTTCATCCTGTACGACACCCAGCAAATCATGAAGCGGCTCAGCGTGGATGAGGCGATTCTAGGGTGAGTCCACCGCCTGGACATGTTGATGTTCGGGCTCCGTGGCTTTTGGTCCAAGTGACCGTCTCATGCCGGACCTCTTCCTATCCATCCGCGACACATGCTGTGTTGGACTGCACCTTCGCATCCTGTCCCCTTGCACCCGCATCACACACTTGCCTCCTGCTTTTTCTGGCACACGAAGTGTATGACCGGCTGCGGAGCGATGAGAGACGGAAAGGCCAGCGACCATTGTGGCAAACTTTGGATTTCTTCCTCTTCTCCTGGCCCCTTTGCTTCCTGGGTATCGAGCCTCTCTTCGTTCCTCTGCTGACCCCCAGAGCTCTCACCCTTTACCTCGATTTCTTAAACCTCTTCCTGAGCGTTCTGCGTGTGGTGAGCTCACAAAGCGATCAGAGATGGCCATAAATGACTTCCAGCTGAACAACGCGAACGAGCGATAAGTCGGGTGGCAAAAATGGCCAGTTCGGTCGATCTTCCCGACAACAAGCCCTTCTTTCGGCCTTGACCGATAGCGCTGAAGATGTAGGAAGTGTATTGCTAGACCAGACACGTATTATCATCAGTATGTATCGTTTGATTCGAGATGTCCGGTGCTGCTGTGCAGAGTGAGACGACTCGAGGGTTGGTGGTGGACTGCCACTTGCGCTTCTCCCCTGACGCGGCGGTGCGGCGGCTCCCGCTCCTAGCCTTGCGCTCTTGTCACCACATCGGATGTAGAGTGTCCTAAGTGTGAGTGTCTCTCGTACGTCTCGGATACGCGACTTCCAAATGGGGATCGGCAGATGCCGTAAGCGGAACGAGGATGTCTTGGACCGGTGTCTCATCGCGTCAGATTGACGACCAACACCCGATTTTGACAATGTCTTCCATCTATCACACCACTAGCGATATCGGCAATTGACGATCGTTCGATTCAAGCACATGCCGGAATGTCAAGATCCGCTTCGGGGCGAATGCAGCCGTATGCGGAACTCAAACTCGAGGCGGTCAAGAATGTACTGATGCAGACGAAGATCGACGGATCTTGCATGACGCTAGGCTGCATGCGGCTCTGGCTTCGACGGGTCAGTGACCACGAAAGGGGCGATATGTACGATGTTGGGCCCAGAGGGCGGAGTGCTCACTCCGACGTGGACCAAAGGACTGGAGAAAGCTTTATAACTAAACTCTGGCAGAAACTCAAGTACCACTTCTCCTCGTGATTATCAAACACAAGTCTTCTCCCCCCCTTACACTCAACCTAATTGCCTAAGTCCCCCAGACACTCGACTCTCCCCGGCCTAGCATTCAGTTCACGATCCTGCTCCAACATGATGCCCCTCCACACCTTGTTCGCCCTACTCCCCCTCCTACACTTCTCCACCTACGCTAAGCCCCTTCCCGTCGACACGGCAACACCCTCATCTAACAGCACACACACCGATTCAACACCGCGCCTCATCCCAATTACCCGCCGCCAGCACATCAGCACCCTCTCCGCACGCCAAGACGGCGGAGACGACCTGATGTTCGACGACCAGGTGCTCAACCTCGTCCGCGCCGAGATGTCCGCCGTGCGCAGCAAGTACCGCAATGCGATGCAATACATCTCAGGCGTGACACTCGCGGAAGCGGATGTGAGCCTGGAGCCACTGACTCTGGGCGTTCCCTTTGGCGCGCCGAACGTCTCTGAGGTGGTCACTCCGGGTTCGAGCGCGAGTTCGACCTCGACCAGTGGCATCAATACAGAGTCGAGCGTCGTAGTCGGCACCTCGACTTCGACGAGAATCCAGGTCGGATCCGCGGCGGACGGGCCGACGCTCGCACTGCCGCCTATGGCCTCTAGCACCAGTACATCTGGCACTCCCACTTCGTCACCCGCCACCGCTAGCTCAAGCCCGCCAGACGCCTCTCCGTCCGCGCCGGCTCAGGCCGGAAACGATGCCACGTCCCTCGCTCTTCCCGCCAACATCGCCAGCCGTGGGACGTCCGGAACTGTGGGACTCACGGACTATATCAGCGGCAGCATGGACGTGCTGTACTATGGGCCCATCTCGATCGGCACGCCCGCGCAGAGCATCACGGTCGACTTCGACACTGGTTCTGCCGATCTCTGGGTGAGTGGCTCGAGGATCCGTTGAGTGGAACAATCTCTGATCCGCAGCTCCCGGTCAACTGCCAGAATTGCGTATCGCAGCAGTTCAACGCGTCCTCGTCGAGCACATACTACAGCACCGGCCAGTCCTTCTCGGTCGAATATGTGGGTTATCATACGTGCTAAACTTTCAGCGCTGATGGCAGGGCTCCGGCTCCGTCTCGGGAGTATTAGCCACCGAAACCGTCTCCCTCGCAGGGACGACCGTCCCCGGCCAATACTTCGGCGCCGTCAACTCCGAGTCCGAGGACTTCCACTCCAATCCCAACTCGGGCGTGTTGGGCATGGCCTTTTCGTCTGTCTCGTCCACCGGCAAGGCTACGTACTTTGAGAATCTCATGAACGCCAAGGCCGTCTCGTCGCCGTTGTTCGGCTTCCACCTCGCGCGCCGCCAGACCTCCGGCTCGAGCCTGTGCCTGGGATGCTACGACTCGACCAAGTTCACGGGCGGGATCACCTGGGTGCCGGTCGTGAGCCAGACGTACTGGAGCGTGAGCATGACCGGCATGAGCGCCAACGGGGGCCGGACCAACGCCCTCTCGCAGTCGATCATCGGGGTACGTGCGAGCCCGCGAAATGTAGTACGGGGTGTCGGATACTAACGCGCAGGCCGTCGACACCGGTACGACCCTCATCTACGTCCCCACCGCGATCGCCGACAACTTCTACGCCCAGATCCCCGGTGCGGGCCGCGCCGATCAGTTCGGGCAGGGGTTCTACCAGTTCCCGTGCAAGCCGTCCTCGGGCTCGTCCTACGCCCTGTCGATCAGCTTCAACGGCAAGAGCTTCGGCATCGCGTTTGCGGACTTTAACCTGGGCAAAACGTCCTCTGGGTCGAGCATGTGCGTGGGCGGCGTGCTGGCCATGAGCGATGGCTTCCCCGATAACCTTGCGATCGTCGGCGATGCGTTCTTGAAGTCTTGTGAGTGCGCCCCTGCGACGTGAAGAGAGGGGACACGGGGCTGACTCCAGGGTACTCTATTTACGACTACTCGAACGGCGCGAGGGTGGGGCTCGCGGCGAGCACGAACAACCGATAAGGCCGTTCGCCGGGTGACGTGTAGCAGAGTATGCTGTTAGCGGCGCGGCCGTACACCGTTGTTCTGCTAATGTACAACGATTGGCGTTCTGTGTGAGGCGGCTGTCGTTGGCCAAGGCCACACGATAGCAGACACAAAGATAGATCAAGCATAGAGCACATATAGACCGACCCAGCACAGACGAAAAAGCATGTATCATCACTTGCATCTCGCTATCGTAACGTGACTCGCCCTTGGTACCGCTCACAAGCCCAGGTCCATACCATCGCCTCCGTCCACGCCATTCGCATCAGCCGCCTGTACCTCCGCCTTGCTCAGCACGTAATCCAGCGCGAAGGCATTCTCGTCGCACCTGGTCGTCAGTCCCTATGCACAGGACCATTTCGTGCCACTTACGTCTTCGACACGCCACTCTCGAACGCCATCAAACCCTTCATCACCGCCCTGAGTGTGCTCCCCACCTCGCCCTTGCGCTCGCGGAGCCATCGTCCATGGCTTGTGAGCATCGCGCCCGTCCACCGTAGGTCAAACTCGAGATGCGGCGTGTCCTCCATATGCTTGGCGATGAAGCCCAGTAGCGTCGCGACGTACACCGTGGGTATCTGCCGCGCGACGAGCTTGATGGAATCGGGCGGGACAGCCTCGTACGTGCGCTGTATGAGGGGCTGCTCGGATAGCCGAAGGGCCATTATCAGCGCAATGAGGTGTTCACCCTCCTCCAGCGTCTGCAGGATCGTCTCCGGCGTGAGGTCCAGGCTGAGGTCGAAGGGGTCAAACGAGGTCGACTCGTCCAGGGTGTAGATGAGCAAACCGTCGGTAGATGCCGCAGCCCACGAGCGGCCGGTCGACGAGAAGCGCACGCAGTTTGTCCGGACCTCTTGCTTGTACCGCCTCTTGCTCAGATCGCCGCGCGAAGCGCCGGGGAGGGTGTTGTCCAGCCGGTCCTCCAGACCCGACTCCTCGCCTTGCCGATCGAATGAATCGATCGCGCCGGCCTCGGTCATCCGCCGCGAATCAAGCTTCTCCTCCGTCCCGTCCAACGACAGATTCTCCGAGACCTGGAACCGCTTCAGCATGACCCCTTCGCGCCGGTCGTAGATGATGACATATTTTGACCGTCCGCCCGCGAGAACACACGCCCCGTCGGCAGTGTACGTCACGCTGGTGAAGTACTTTGTCGACGCGTTGTTGGCTGCAGACATGCGGTCGTCGTGCCTCCTTCCACCGGATATATCCTGTCGGCCCTCGATCACGGACGAGACGGTCCCCTCCGCGACGTCCACAAAGGTCAGCTGACCATCAAGCGTGGATGTGCAGACTTCCTTGCCGTCCGGGCTGAACGCTATGGCTGTGGCCTCGGTGCTGAGTGTGATCGGCTCGGTGGCGCGCGACCGCCCAAAGACCGTCCAAAGGCGGATTGACCTATCCCACGATGCCGAGGCGAGCTGGTTTCCCGTCGGAGAAAACGCCAAACCCGACACCGGCGCCGTATGTCCCGCGAGCACATCGAGAAGCTTGCCCGTCTGGACGGACCACATGTAAATCTCGAACGTGTCGAGACTGCCCGCGCAGACGACATCACCCGACGGGTCCACCGCGAGCGAGCAGAACTGAACGGGTGTGGGCGACGTGAATGTCCGGAAATTCCTATACCGCGTGGTGTCATATGCCCGGACCGTACCATCCAGAGACGCCGAGAACAACACCTGCCCGCCCTTGGCAAACTCCACCGTGGATACACTCGCCGTGTGCTCCGGGAACGTGACGAAGCAGAACCCCGAGTTGGCATTCCACAGCTTAACTTTGCCGTCTTCTCCTCCCGTCGCGATGTTCTGCCCGTCCGGCGAGAAGGCAAGCGTGTTCATGTCGAAGTAGTGTCCTTGCTGTTTGAGGACATAACTTTCCGACTGCCATTCCCAGACGAGCAGCTGGCCGAGCTTGGCCGCGCCGAAGGCGAGCCACTCGCCGGAGGGGTTGACCGCAACGGACGAGATCTTCTCGTGCGAGATTGACAGCGTGTGGATGGCGGAGAAATCGGGCATCTCCCACAGACCGAACACCCCCGTTGAGAATCCAACGATGAGCAGCGACGAGCGGCGGTGGTATGTTGCGCAGACGACTTTCGTGCCGGGCTGGTTGAAGTAGTGTTTCCGTGTGATACCCCATCGCGTCCACGCCACCGTGTGGTCCACCTCCCCGCTGTCCTCCGCCCCCTCCGGCTTATCCAGAATCGGCGCCTCGTCATCCGAGTCGTCCTCCGCCGCGCCCGTCTTGGCGTTCCACACAAACACCGCTCCGTCCCGAGACACGGTATATATCTGCCGTCAGCGAAGTCAACCCCACATGTTGACTGCGCACCGTCTTCTCGTCCTCAGAGAAGAATGCCCGGAGGACGACATCCCGATGCCCGCCAAACGACTTGGGCATGAACCCGTCTAATGGGTCGGTCGTGTACAATCGCGCCGTCATATCCCGTGATGTCGTGATGAAGTACCTGTCATCAGAAATGTCCGAGTCGTGACAGCGAGGTGGCCACTTGCCGTGACGTCTTCGACCACTCAACGCTGACGACCTCATCGTGATGCCCCGTGTACTCCCTATGCAGCTCGAACGGCGCAAATTGCTTCTCGGTCATATTCGGCGTCCGCCATATTTGGAACTTGTTTCCCTGTGTGATGGCGATGTACTTCCCGTTAGGCGAGAAGGACGTATAAGTCACGGGGACGGAGAAGGATATGCGGTGGAGGATTGTGCCTTTGCGGAAGTGGATGAGCATGGCTTTGCCATCTGGCGTGAGCTCAGTCCATATCTTCAACAGAAATTGCCGTCGAGGTCTCGACGTGATCGCACCTTCGTCGATGGAAAAGAGCAGACTACCGTCGGGCGAGAGAGTTATACATGCGATGTTCTTGCGCGCTTCGAACGGGAGTGTGCGGGATTTGTTGCTGCTATTAGCTTCAAGGTCAGGCTTCGCGCAAGGCGGGGACGGCCAAAGGGGGAGAGTGATGATCCTATTCACCTAACAAGATCGAAGACTGATATCCTGTTGCCCACCGGACTGAGTATACTGTTCCCGTCCGGCGTGAAGAGAACATTGCCCTGGCGGTAGACCGTGCCGCACAAGTTCTGGAAGCGAAAGTTCGCCTTCATGGCGGCGGGCTAAACGTTCGGCTGGGTTGTAACCGATTTAAGCCGTGAGACTGTGCTGCTGGTCGTCCTCTGACTGGGTGATACAGTGGAGATGAGCTGTGATGTATGGTGGATGGTGTATGCAGATGAATCATGAGCTACCAACTTTTGTGGACTGGCGGAATCAATTTTAACCGGTTCAGCCGAACCACCACAAATAACGGGTGGCGATTCATTTTCACACGGTGAACCGGGTGGCGAAAAGAACGCACCGCGACTGTCTTCGTCGAAGCGATAAACATTGGCCGATCCGGACATGCTGTCGGCGAATCTTGTCACCAACCTCGAATCAGCGACATGAGCCGACTCCCTCTCGACGAGCGGGACGACGCTCGCCTGAATGAGAACGCGGACGCTCATGTACGCCATGTGTCACGACGTGTCTCGTCCAAGCAGCCACTGTCCGTCCCATCGAGCAAGGTTGGACGACCGAAGACGGGGCCGACCGAGAACGATAGCCTCGAAGTACGGCTTGAGGACCTGATACAGCGCCACCAGGCATCAAAGACCAGGGTAGGTCGCTTTACGTGCTGTGGGCGGGGATAAACCCTAATCATAGCATTCCACAGAGGTTTCTGCTTTGCAGCACACCATTGCCGAGCTCAAGCGGACATTCTACAAGTCAAGCGAGGAGAGCGCAACGATCAAACTCGACCGTGACCGGCTGCGGAAGGAGCGGGATGAAGCGCGATCGAGGACAAGGAGCTCGGAGGAGGAAGCGGCTCGTCAGCGGGCCGCCGCGGTCGAAGCGGAGGAACGCTATCGCAAAGCCGAGTCTGACGCTGTTGAGCTGAGAAAGCGGACTGCCCTGGTTGAGACGGAACTGGCAGAATCGAAGGCCACTATCGAGCGGTTGCGACACGGAAAGGCATCGCTGGAAGTCGAATTGCGGCATCATACCGACGATCGCCGAAGCGGTTGGGAGAAAGACAAAACAGCCATGCAGGCTGAGATGCAACGGCTGAAGAACGAGAATGAGCGATTGCTTGCACGGGAGGACAAGGTGGAGGAGATGGAGGATGATAGGGAGCGTCTTGAACACGCGCTCGAGGTTGCTGCGGAGCAATGCGGGCGGGCGAGGCTGGCGATGGTGGAGGCCGGAGCGCATCGGCGAGTCGTGCGGGAGCTCGAGGCTTTGCGGCTTGAACGGGCGGACAGACGGACGACGGAGTTCGATCTGCGGATGCACTTGAGAGCCATGAGGAATGATGTGCGCGAGCTGCAGGAGAGCTTCCGGCTGGCGGACAACGCTCGACGTGAAGCGGAGGAAATGGTGGACGAGCTACTTGCTCAGCGGCAACGCGACCGGGACTTGTCCACTCCCTCACCGCTTTCGGACACGCCAGTTCAACCTCTCGACACCGCGGACTTCATCAACGAGCTCGTAGTGGAGCACCGAGACGCCACGGTCGACGTGCTGCTCGCGCAACACGAGCTCAGGTCGACGCTGTTCGCCCATCGTGACTTGTTGGCGAGGTATCACAAGTCAAAGGAGACGCTTGCGGCGGACCGCACAACCCTGTCGACTCTGCGAGAAAAGCACAGAGTGCTCGAGGACAACCTGGCCGCGCTGCAAGCCACGCACGCTACATGCGAGACTCGATTGGCCTCGTCGGCAGCGGAGGTGGCGCGTTGGCAGCATGCCGAATCGGTGGTATCTGAGGAGCTGACCACTGTGAATGACGAGAAACAACGTCTGGAGGTCAAGTCTAAGCGGGAGCGGGAGGAGTGGAAGCGGGCGAATGAGGCTGTGGCGCGGTCCATGGCTGCGGAGAGTGCATTCCACGAGGAGATCTTCCAGTGAGTCGACAGAACAAGCTCAACAGCCGTTGGGCACGCAATGCTGAAACCAGGCTACGAGCGGCACTGGAGTCGGCGACAGAGTACGAAGAGCTTTACAATGCCCTCATCAGCGAGAACGAAGAGCTCGCAGCGCGGGAGCAGCTCGCGGCGGAAGAGGCCGAGCGGCTGGGCATCCAGAATGCGCATCTTATCGGGCACGGGAATGGCGGCCAGAAGATAAGCTACGTGGAGAGCGTGCGGCGCGAGATGGCCTTGACGAAGCATGTACGTGGTAGACCATGGCTACATGGCCGGCTTCTGACGGGCAGGAGCTGGTCAGCACTCGGCAGATGCTGAACAAGGCGAATGAGAAGGTCGTGGCGTTGACGGAAGAGGTGGAGAGTTACCGGTCTATCTCGAAAGATCTGGGCACGGGCGGCTCAACGCGGACGAGGGTGGTCAGGCGCGCGCCGGAGGGGAGCTGGTTGGCTAAGAGCGCGAGGGCTGGCGGGCGGAGCGTGTCTGGTCCGGTGACGCGGTAGCGTCAAACGTGGGTTCCTTCAGCAGAACGATGCGGAGATTGTCGGCACAAGTTGTATACATGTCTATTGAGTGGATGCCGGGCAGATACAAATGCTAATATGCGATGAGGAGTCGTGCTGTGAGGGACCTTCCGAGATGCTCTATGCCCATGCTTCTAGACCTGTCACGGATCGCCCCTCCGCCAAGGCGTCCACCATGCGCTCAGCAGACCACACACAGTCGTTCACCCCGACGCCCGCGAAGGCATTGCCCACAAGCGATAACCTGCCATTCCATTTGCTGCCTGCGATCTCCTGCTGCAGCGCTTTGGCGCGCGCTGCATGACCGGTCGTATATGTCGGGATACAGTCCTTATGCAGGCTGCGGAGGACCAGAGCCGGTTCGAGATCTCGTGTGGCGGGAAAGACCGACCGGACATGTTCCAGCGCGAGGGGGACCAGGTCGTCCGCGTTCGCTGGCCGGGGTAACGTAGGCTGGTACGAAGACCAGTACGGCCCGCCCATCATGATTGTCAATTTCGTTACTCCGTCGATGGTGTCCAGGCCGGGAAGTGCTGTCGAGTCGAAGACGACGCCGAGGATGCCTGATGGATTGGTGCGAGGATCAGAAGGGCGGGGGATGAGGTAGCCGAATCCTTCCGGGTGGATCTGCGAGGGCGGGACGGGGAAGACGAGCGAGACGACGCCAACGGATGTGCGGGGCGAGTCAGGGAAGCGGATGTCGGAGACGAGTGGGGCGAGATTGGGCGGGGCGAGGGACGAAATAACATGGGAGGTGGAGATCGTTTCGGAGTCGAGACTGAGCTGTATGTTAGCTCGGCACCCAATGCGAGCGAGACACCACACTCACCTCTATCCCGTTTGGCATCGTTTTCATATGTTTGACCAGCGTATTGAGCCGTAAATCCACCCCTCTCGCTTGGATGGCCTCCGTTAGACCGTTGGTCAGGGTCCCCAGACCGCCTCTAAGGCCATACATGGCCCAGCCCTCTCTTTCCTTGCCCAATGCTCCCAGTCCAGCCCATCGCTCTGCATCCTCCGCTCTGTCTTTCTTCGCCTTCTCCGACCGCCCGTTGCGCATTAGCCCAGAGATGACCGACCCGTACTCTGTCTCCCAGTCGTACAGCCTCCCAAGGACCGCCTTTGCAGAGAGATCCGCCGAGGACGCGGCGTATATCCCGTGCAGCCCCGCGCTCGCCAGTTCCGCTACGCCCCGTCCGAACCGCCTGCGAAGGAACGAGTCGACGGACTCATCCGCCTCTGGGTCATCTGACTTGCGCCGACGAAAAGGCTCGAGCGATGCCGATAGCAGGGTGGATGGCTTGAGGGCTGAGTGGAAAAGGTTGAGCGAGAGCGGGCGGAGTTTGTTGTCTTTGCCTAGGATGTATCGGTTCTTAGCCGAGGGATGGGTTTTGGGAATGGCGATGATCTCGTCTTTGAGCCCAAGGTCGCATATCTGGCATTAGGAGATACGCATAAGTCGGACGATTAGCGCACCAGCTTGAGCATGCCCGCTGCGCCTGGACTAGTCCGCGGTCGTATACTCCTCGGTCCGGACTCGATGACCACATCGCCTTCCCGAGTGGTCGGATCCGACTTCGAGGACGACGATGACGACCCGGGACTATCAGGCAACGTGAGGCGATACGACTGCGAATTGATCCATCCGCCTGTTCTGCTTGCAGAGTCGATGAGCGTGATTTTCGTCGATGGCAGGCGGGTGGACAGGCGGTATGCCGTCGTCAGGCCGGTGAGACCTGCGCCGAGGACGGTCACGTGCGATGGCGGCGCCATGTGTGGGTAGCCGGACTGGCGACTATCGGAGGGATGCGGTCGGAGGGGAGGAGGTGCGCGATGCGAGGTGATCAAAGTAGTTTGAATGGAGCGATGCGACGTCAGGCGATGTTTGCGGGGTCTCCACATACCGTCATCCAAGCTGGCTCCATTTCGACGACCGAGTTGCATGCCGTCAGCTTTGTTCTCCAGCATAGATCTAGACATGGCAGGCTTGCAAGCGCCTAAGAGTGGTCCACACGAGAGCAGCATGTCGGTCTTTCCGCTAGCGCCCGCGTCCATCGAGTTCCTCCCCTTCCGCCCATCCTTCCACCTCCCCCTCCGGTTCAACATAAACTCCACCCTGCCGGACCATCCGGACTTGCAAGCCTGCCGCCTTCACCTCGACGTCTCGCTGCCGGATGCGCTATTCACCGACCCCGACGAGATACGTGATGCTATGCACCCGGGCATAGAATGGTCGCTTGAGCCTGACATCGTCGACATAGAGCGGCCTGTTCAACTCGACGCAGATCCGACACATCTTTACCTCTCTTTACCGGCTCCTGCCGGCGCTGATCCTGGCGTTGAGGAGGAAGAAGGCACAGGAAGGTTGGACATGACGGTGAAAGTGCCGATGCATGCACGATACCTCCGGCCGAACGATCATGGGCGGGAAACTATCTGGCTGTTTACGGAGGAAGAACCGCTACGAGGTGGATGGGTGTGTCGAGCGGATGAGCAGCACGGTCAGTGCATAGCGGGTGATGGGCAGCACAGGGACCTGATGATAGGGACGCTACCTGTCGTGCCGACGATGCCTATATCGGTGATGCTCCCTACAGGCAAGCCATCCCACCAGCCGTTGGTCGAGGTCGGAACGATGGCGGTCGTGTGGGCTTGTTTCGGGTACTTGGCATGGAAGATCTGGAAAACTAGCCTGAGGCTCAGAGCCGGGCGGGATTTGGAGCGGAAGGCAGCATGAGGGCGCGTAAGCGGGTCGCGCGGTGGCGAGTCGGGGGGAAGGGGGAATGCCAGGATCAGACGCTGCAAGCCCCTGAGACCGTGCTGGAAGCTTCTGGGGAGTCGGGTTGTACACGTGGATATGTGTCATGGCATTTCTAGTACTCAACGGATCGTGAATGACGGTGTACGTGCCCGCACAACCGACATGCGGCTTGGGTGGACAGAGAAGAGTGAAGCGAGGAATCCGACGCAAGACGATGCCGTAAAGCGTCGCGTTTCAGGCCAGCCACTCGTACACTCACTTGCCCTCCTCTCCCGTCACATTGGTCCTAGCCGTCGTCATTCTCCTCATCACATCTGACCTGGCAGGCTCACCAGTCTACTGAGGTCGTGTACACCATCATGGCCGAGCTGCTCGTGCCGGAGTCGCCCATGATCCTCTCCCGTTTCTCCAGCCCCGACCTCCGCCGCTCAGAGTCGTCCTCATCACGCTCTCACACGCCTCCGCGCTTCCTCACCGACCCTTCGCCGGCGACCCTAGCACCGCTATTGCAACAGGCCCAAGCTGAGAGCGAGAGCTGTAAAGGCAAGGGCAATGATCTACGGACGAGGGTCATACTGCGCCATGCCCTCCGGTGGGCGGTCGAGCGGATGGATGTGGATCTAATCGCTTGGCTGGTAAGCCTGGACGGCGTGTTCGTGAGTAACATCGGCTCTTCGCCCACCATCAGAGATACACGACTGACGACTAGGCTGAGCTGCTCAATGAAGAAGCACCAGGCATCGAAGACGAGGACGGCTGGGGAGTACTGGGCATGGCTATCCAAAACAGTTGTGGCCGACAGGAACAAGAAGAAAGCGTGCGCCTGCTGGTAGGCCGATGGGGGATCGACATCGGTCCACGAAACGGAACAGATCGATCAGGATGGACCCCTCTACACCTCGCCGCGCTCATATCGACTCCTCCGCTCATCTCGTTCTTGCTTAACCGCGGCGCATCCCCGCACGCCCTCACCAGCCGCGGATTGACGCCCCTGGACCTCGTATCGGGCATTCCGGAGCGATCAGATATCGCCGTGTTCCTCGAACATTCCTCCGCGACCGCGACGCCCTCCGTGAAGTCGACTGCATCGACCGGCGCGGATCAAGATGGTACAAGCCTGAGCAGCCGGCGGCAGGCGATGTTGCGTCGGAGACGGGCCAAAGCCGCTGCGAAGCTGCAAAAGCAGGACCAGGACGAGCGGGGATGGCATGCTGAGCGGGAGAAGGAGGCGTGGGTGAGGGATATGGCGGCGGTTGTGGAGGTCTCTCCTGAGCTGCTATTACCGGACCGTACATCGGCACGGGCGCGGTTGTCGCACGACTCGGGTATCAACGACGACTGGCGGGAGGAGTCCGACGAGGAAGACGCCGAGAGCGAAGCGGAGGAAGAGCAGGCGATGGCCGCGGCGCGAGGGGTGGACAGCAGTGACTCGATGCTCGTCTTCTCGTTGACGAGTCTTCCGGCACTGCTGGATATCTTGATTGGCACGTATCGGCCCGCATGTTCCCCTTTGGATCGGAGGACACTGCCTGCCAATGCGCTGTACCTCCATGCGCGCTTTGCACTCTTCCGGTGCGATGATACGTGGTTGGAGGAGCTGTTGGAAAGAGCGGTGGAGCGGATCGAGCAGGGCGTGTATGTGAGTCACGGTCAGGTAACGCGTCCTGGAAAGGACGGATGACATGGGAGTGGGAAAGCAACCTGACGGCAGGGCAACGTGGAGGATCTGGCGTATCTAGCATTCTGGGTGTACAACACCACGACACTGTTGCATCTGCTACGATCTGATCCCGACGTAGGCCCCGCATGCGAGGAGCTGAATTTGCTGGGCATGATCGAGGAGCTCATAAATGCTATCCACGGTCGGTGTGACGCGGTATGGTTGGAAAATGGTAGAGCTGATCGATAGTGTTCATCATCCGCGTCGCAGAGCGGCGTATAGATGCGATCTTTGACGCTGCCCTGCTGGACTACGAAACGCTCGAGGACTTTGACGACGTGCGGTTCGAAGGCGAATGGACGTTGTTTCGCTCATTTGGCGGGAAGAAACGGCGGGAGCTCTTACCCAAAGCGTCGCAGATCTTCAACAGTGGCAGTCCCAACCCGGGTGCATCGATCGAGTCGTCGCCTTCTGGTCTCCTCGGGGCACTGCGAGATAACGTCTCGGCCGCTTCGCCGCTGAAAGCCCTTGCCAGTCGCGCATCGATTCAAGACCTCCGCGGTCATGCGTCCCGCTCGACCTCGATGGACTCGCTCGCGACAGTCGGCGGCGGCGGCGCGAATGGCATGGGCGGAACCGACCGCCTCAGCCCGGTGCATGTCACCGACATTCTCTCCGGCGTGCTCATGGTCCTGCAGCTGTACGACGTCAACCCGGCGATTACCATACAAGCCTTCTCGCAGATCTTCTTCTGGATCGCGTGCGAGATGTTCAACCGGATCCTCACCCGTAAGAAATACCTCTGCCGAAGCAAAGCTGTCCAGATCCGGATGAACATCACCGTTCTGGAAGACTGGGTTCGCGCCAATGGCCTCCCGACGCAGACGGGGACAAAGTATCTCGAGGGGGTGAACCAGCTTCTGCGGTGGCTGCAGTGCCTCTCGCAGGTCCGGGACTTTGATACCGTCATCGGCACGATGCAGACACTCAAGAACCTCAACCCGCTGCAAATGCGGAAGGCGGTCCGAGATTACCGGTACGAAGTCAATGAAGGGAGAATGACGGAAGAATGCGCGCAGTACCTCGCGCAGTTGCAGAAGGACTGGGAGAAGCGGCGGGTGCAGCTTGTGGAGCGGCATCATCTGCGTGCGGGGACTGACGAGGCGTCATTGGAGACGGACACGGAATCCTCGACAGCCATCGATGCGCTCTTTGACGGCACGACATCGTTGGCGGACTTCATCCCGCAATCCGCCCCTGAATGCTACGGCGAGCTGTTCGACGCGCGGTACATGCTCCCCTTCCTCCTCCCCGAGAATGTCGAATTCCTTGTTGCGACGCCTCCGACTGACGCGGCCTTTGCCAATGCCAACCTCTCAACGCCATTCTCCGATGCCGGGCGTATGTCGCGCTCCGGAAGTAGGTCAAGCTTCGCATCAACGCGGCCCATGGGCTGGGCCCTACCCGACGGCTGGAAACTCCGTCGCCTACCCCGCGACTTCTTCACCTGGCTGAAGGAGAAAGAGGCGGAAAGGCGACACCAACGCGATTCGGGGAGGCCGCAAGTCGCACTGACGCCCGCGATCGACCCGCCCCTTGGGCCCAGCACCCGCGTACCCATCCGCCCGCCGCTCGGCACGCATCTGAGCTTGGTGCACGAGGACGAGGACCAAACGCCGATCAGCAGCTCCGTCTCGCATCCTGCCAAACTTGGCGCAGGGATGCCTAGCCCCAGTCCTGGTCTGCGGACAAGCGATAGTCTCAACCAGTTGCGGGAGAAAGCGAAGATCCCGTTCGAGCCTGTTCCTGTACACCGGCGCGAAGACAGCTTTGAGCTCAAGCAACGGAGTAGCGCATCTCGAAGAGAGTCGCAGGGTGGTCCGGCCACGCCGGTCAAGATTCACAACTCCGCGCCCATGGGTCCGTCCCCTATGTCGTCTTTCTCCACGACGGCGTCGCCTTTGTCGCCCAAATCGGTGCAGTATGAGCTCGGCAGAATGCAGCGCGTGGGCGGGCCGCTGTCGCCAACGGCATCCGACACGGGATCGATAGGCACGCCGGAGAGAGGTGGCGAAGGCGGTGAAGGGAGCCAGAGGAAGCGGTGGTGGAAGCTTGGGAGAACGGCGTCGAGTACGAGTAGTGCTGGGAGTGAGGGGGAGAGGAGGCGGAGGGACGCGAGCGAGGATACGGTCGTGAGGGGGTGAACTGGGAGATCGGTCGAAGTATGTCGGCCAGACGATCCACCACCCAAGGACGGCGACCGACGCATCCATGACCATTCCGCATGGTGCAGATCGGAACCTCCTACGCCTCATGATACGACGGCGGGTGGTCAGGAACCGACCGATCGACACGCGCGAGTCGTCAGTTGTAAACCGAGGGGCGTGTCATTTTGTCACCTGGACTATGTACTGATCTGCACATGCATCCGAGGGGTCACATACAGGCTTATGCGTCCACTGGGACGGCACTCGGGGGTCCTGATCGCGTTGACGATGCACTGAGGACCGACCCAGCGATCGCAGTCGGCGATTGCCCGATTTTGACGCGCGTGAACCGGGTTGTGCCGTTTTGGCTGTTTACCTTTTCCCTCTTTCCCTGTTCTTTCTCATCCCGCACCCATACAAAAACAAGCAGGCTCAACTACTCGCTCGCGCCCCCCATCGTACATGGGCATCGATGAGATCGACCAGATGAAGCCGGAAGACGAAGAAGGATGGCCTGTGATCGACCCGTCGGACGGGCCTGTCAAAGTGGAAGCGGTCGAGGTTCAGGTGGGCGGGGAAGAAAAGTCGGGCGGCGAAACGAACGGCCATGGACCCGGTAATGGTCACGGCGTCGACGTCAAGGATCTGTTCAGCGGGTCGACGCCGCCACCTAAGAGGTCACCCGGACCGGATTACGATCGCAGTCGCAGCCGGAGTCGGAGCCGCACAGGCAGCCCCGGGCGGGAGAGGAGCACCAAGGCCGAGAGGGGACAAACAGGGAAATCGAGCTCGTCCACCCCTGCTCGCGCAGGCCCGATCTTGATCGACGACCTGCCGACGGCATGGGACGAGGCGCACGAGACGTTTACGAGCCTGGAGAAATGCGTGTATGAGCGGAAGGACCTGGGACTGAGCAGGGAGAGCGACGAGATGATGGTCTGTGACTGCGTTTTCGACAAGCGTGAGTGCGCTCGCTGCGTTGTGGTCCGGGCTTCAGGCTGTAATCTCGGACCCTGTGGGCACGAGGGGCACGGGACGTCGTGTTGGTTGGAGTCGGTGGTGGCTCGATGGGAGGTGCTGAACACGGAACAAGACGCGAATGGCAACCTCCGCGCAAGAAGGCTCGAATCGATCGAGCGGATGGACATGAGCGCGCTGACAGACAGGCGAATCGCATGCACAGGCTTGTACGGGCGACGACGATTGTATCAATCGCGCTCTGTTCATCGAGTGTCTGGCGGGAGAGTGTCGTGCAAAGGGACAATGTCGGAATCAACGGTAAGTGCTTGGTTATCACACGGCCCTTTTCCCTTGCAGCGGATTTCGATCCCATAAGTCCTATCTCCCAATCGCCTGTCACTGGGTTCTCCTCGGCCTCGATCGTCGCATGTGATTGCGATGTTGATCTCAGCTTCACCAAGAAAGAGTATGCACCGATCGAGATCGTCTTGACCGAGATGAAGGGGTACGGGCTCCGAGCGGCGAAGGCTATTCCCAGGTCAGTCCAACTGCTCGCTGCCCACGTCCCGTCAAGCGATTGACCCCGCAGCGGAAATCTGATCTACGAATACATCGGCGAGGTGGTCAAGGAGTCGACTTTCCGGAAACGGATGCAGCAGTACGCGGACGAGGGGATACGGCATTTCTACTTCATGATGCTGCAAAAGGAGGAGGTGAGCTAGCTTGAGATCCTCTTGCAGAACTGATGAAAGTACATCGACGCAACGAAGAAGGGCGGGATCGGACGATTCGCCAATCACTCGTGCGACCCTAACTGCGAGGTGCAGAAATGGGTCGTCGGCCGCCGATTGCGGATGGGCATCTTCTCGAAGCGGGATATTCTCAAGGGGGAGGAGATCACGTTCAACTACAATGTTGACCGATATGGGTGAGCTCGCCGAGGTGGACGGGCAGCGGGCGCTGACGGAAGACACGACGCGCAGATCTGCTACTGCGGGGAGCCGAACTGTGTGGGCTTCATTGGTGGAAAAACGCAGACGGACTCGAGTCTAGGCACGATGAACGACCTCTTCTTGGATGGTGAGCAGCAAGCAACGATGTGGTTCATGGCAATGTTAACGCGCAGCCCTCGGTATCGCGGATGAGGTGGAAGCGCTCCAGCTGAAGGGGAACAAGAAGAAGAAGTCGAAGCAGCTCGACGAGGACTTTATCGTGAGCTTTCTGGACATTAGGTGGTTGCGGAGCTGACGTGCAGCCTACCCTTCGACCCATCACTGAGCCGGAATCGCAAAAAGTCGCGGCCGCTATGCGTCAATCTGTGGAAAATCCAAAGATGATGACCAAGCTGCTGGAGCGGATCAGCGTGAGCACGGCGGCGTGCCCGCGTCTTGCGTACAGCTGACGGCAGATGACGAGCGACATGACCATACATCGACAGCTTATGCGTCTGCACGGATTCGGCTTGATGAAGACGGTCTTGACGCAATTGGCGGACGAGCGAAGTGTGGTCTTATTGGTGTGTCATGTTTGTATCAGACGGTGCAGCTCTGACGTCCCAGGCACTCGAGTCCATGGCCAAGTGGAAGACAACGATCCGGACGAAGATTGAGGACTCTGGCATTGAGGAGCCCGTCAGAGAGCTGCGCGACGGCGACGACAAGGAATTGCAGCAGCTCGCCGACGATTTGCTAACCTACTGGTCGACGCTCGAATCACCCTATCGGATCGCCAAGAAAGCAAAGATCGCGTCGCTGGACGAAGAGGACGAGGCGCAGACGACAACAATCGCCGAATCTAACACTGGTACTGGTGTCGTCTACCGTCCATCCTCAGCCTGGGAAGAGGCCAATCACCCCATGCCGTTCACACCTAGACCTCGATTTCAGTCCACGCCACGGCCCCGTCCCCCACCACCACCTCCACCTCAACGTCAACCTTCGCAGCCTTCCAAAGCTGCCGTTGAAGCTGCGAACCGTTCCGCCCTCGACGCGATCATTGCTCAGGCCCAGCAAGCTGCTCTGGCACAGGCGGCTGCCGCTGCAACCGCAGCAGCTGCGGCGTCCCCAGCCGCAGAGAGCAGTCGATCAGGAAGTGGCAGTGCTCACCGAGCTGTCGAGGACGACTATGAGCGGCAACGGAAGAGGCAGAGACGGGTGTTGGACCCTGCAGAAGCGGAGAGGAAGAAGGAGAAAGAGCTCAAGAGGCTTGTTGGGGAGGTGGTCGTCAGGAGCATGACCAAGTATAAGGAGCAGATGGACCACGACACCTTCAAGCGGTATGCGCGCGAGGTTAGTGACGCGGCCTGTCTCTCTGTAGGATTGCGCTGACCACAGTGCACTGAGCTCCTCGTTGACAAGGAGAAGAAGGGGCACTCGTATGCTGCACATCGCCATCCAAACCTGAATGAGGAGAAGAAAGCAAAGATGAAGGCGTTCACCAAGGAGTTTGTGCATAAAGTGCTCAAGCGTCTAAAGGAAAAGGGAAAGCTGCGCAGCGTCCGGCATCGCACGTCCTCGACCAGTACCGGGACCAGCGGACTAGGCATGACTGCGCCCGACACGCCCGGCGCCACGCCCGCGACGACAGAAGGATCGAGCGTCATGCCAACAACGCCGAGCGGGAATGGAGACGAAGGTGACTTGGTGGACGACTTGTTTGGCGCTGCAGAGGACCGTGACGACGATTTGGACATGGAGATGGACCTGGACGGGGACAGCGAGCTGGGACACCAGACGCCGGCGGATAAGCGCCCATCGGCACTGGGAAGACAGGTGGATACGCCGAGGTCCGCGAGCGGGTCGGCGGCACGTACGAGTCCTTTTGCCATGTCGCCAATCTCGACGCCGGTGTTTGAGAAGGAGGTCTGGATTGGGAATAATGGGCACGAGAACAGGACTGATGGCGCCGAAGGACAGGACGGGCGGCATGGTCAGATTGGGCACGAAGGGCGGGGTGCCGCGACTCCCACGGCGAATATGCCGTTCGGGGGCATCGGAGTGGGCGCGGTCAAGGTGGATAGTTTCCGCCCAGGCGGAAAATAGACACACACGCCCGGAAGCGAAGGACGCGAGTGAGCATAGGTAGGACCAAGTCAATTGTATCACGTATACATATGTCTGGGGGCCAGTCGCGGGGCAGAGCACTCCGCTTGTAGTCGACCTGCATGCATGCAGCGAAGTTTGTGCCAATACGAGTGCCCAAGCTGGTGCCGTTGGGTCGCCTCAGCATTGTCCAAAGGCAGCTCAGTCCAAACCCAAGAAGGCGGCGCGTACGACTTCTGGGCCGAGTCTCAGAAACTGGACCGCCAAGGAAAATGCTCTGCGCACCGTCAGCGGGCTCGATATAAATGCAACCAGAGATGCGTTCTACTCATGCCGGAAAGCTTGAGGCGCCCGAAACGACTACACGGGACGCAGGAACGAATGCGGCTCGGCAAAGAGTGGAAAGGTTCTACGGACCGTCCTCTGCTTGTCACAGTTTGGTAGGAGTTGAGCGTAGCCATGTTCTTGCATCTTCCAACCTCGCTTGAATGAGCGGAGCAATCTCGCGTCTGGTGTGGGACCCAGGAGAGACGATTCGGTTTCCGATGTGCGCTCGAAAGCACTAGAAATCACGAGCCCCACCTCCATGAACAAAGGAGGTTGCAGCTTGAGAGCGGCCGTCACGGACGGCGCGTGATCCCCCCTCCCCCATATTGCTCATCATTTCTCGGGCACGCAACGCAATCTAGCTATCATATCTCGCTTCACTCTGACGCCCGTAAGACTTCTCATTCTGCCTCGGTCTACAAGCTCGCGAACAACACTCTATACAACCATGGTGCCAAGACGCGGAGCGCGTGAACGAGGCTTCTTTGTGGCACCCGACGAGGCCACTGCTCTACAGGTCATACCCTAACATTGGGACGTTTCGTCCCGACAAGACAGCGATGAGACCTTTTTGTTGCTGCGCTCACCAGAACGGATCATCAACAACGGATTCATTACCCGCTCAGCGGACCCATCTTTCCCTTCGAGATTGAACACAGACCTGCCACTGGTCAAGTACCAACCGGAGATCGCTCTGTCCGCGAAACCCACGGCAGCGACAAAAGCGGAGGTGCTATGCCTGGAGTCTGGAGTGTTTGGACGGTCAAGCCGAAGGCAAGCAAATGCACCGGCTACACAGCACCGGCTACACAGCGCGGCAGTGAACGATGCGCGCACAATGGTCCCACCGTGACCCAAAATTGAACCGCATTCTTTTTCGACAAAGAGCACTTGTAGTCCGTCTCCTCGGGCAGCATATGAGGTTCACGAATGTTGCTGTGATTGTGATTGTCTCCCTACGCAAGGGGGAAAGAGGGTTGCGTTAAGCAGACCAGCAACTGCGCTGTAGCTCGCTTTTCTTTGCTTCACAGTCTTCAGCTTAGATCGCTTCCGACTATCTACCTCGCACGCCTCGTTTCTCCTTTCAAGACATTAATACCCCGTCGTTATCGTTGTGCCCCCTCTGTTCGCTGAATCTCGAACTCAGTGGACTCAATCCTCCTCCGAGGCGACCAGCAAACCTTCATATCCGTTCGTTGGGATTTGTGCCCCGTTTGCCAGGTGGCCCGGGATGATAGCGGTCCCAGACAAAAGGCATGACGCCTGATTCACCATGCGGGCGCTCTTTTCTGAGTTGTGATCCGAACGCGACCAACACTTCAGGCAGCTTCGCGAATGCGCGTGGAAGGTCAGATGCTACCTTCGGCGCTATCAGATCCATGGGAACTACCTATGTGGACAGACGCGACGGGAGAGTGAATTCTCTCTTTCTTTCCTTGATCCTCTCAACATCTGACCCCACGACATCGTTGGTATTCTCCTGCTGAGCGCTCATCACGCCGTTTGGACCGTATTCGAGATCGTATCCGTTTCGGCGCTCATGTTCCCGTAGGGCCTCTTCACCTTGGAGATAGACGCTATCGATGCTGGAAACATCCAGCCCGTTCGCGACCGCGTGCTCAACCATCCTAGCCAGTTCTTCGTCGACTCTAGCGCGCTTGAAATACGCAGTCCGTGGGTAATGCGTGATGCGTTCTCGACTAGGCTTGTACTCGGGTACGCAGGTGCGCCCCAGCCCGCGTAAGATGACTTGCTCGGCGAGAGTCTGGCCTGATCAGCTCCACACAGCCAGGCTGGCTTGTCAATCACTCACATAGTCCCCGTCGGGGCGGTTCAGATTGTAGTCGTCCTTAAGTGACACGTGCGGATTTGTGATTACCCGGGGGTATCGCAAATGGTTGGCAGAGTGACTGTGGGGCAGCAGCTGGTGCGTAATGAAGAGATCGCCTTTCTTGCCGACAATCGACGCGAATTGCTTGCAGTCCCTGACGTGCGACACAAGCTCGTCAAAAGGGTGATCGAGACCTTCCGGGTGGTCATATAGGTACTTGACCACTCCTTGTTCGTCAGCAAAAGCCTGGCCCATGCCTCCACTCACCAGGAATGGCGTCTTCGCAGACATACGTCCCACCTCCCCGTTCCGGACAATCACTGAAGAGGAAGACCAAGGTCAGAGCAATCCCACCACTGTCCAGGAACTGCCGATACCAATCATTATCGACATGCCACCCTTTCGCCTGCACTGGTGCTTGGTCGTGGGCTTTCCAATATTCGTTGCCGAAGTTGATGATGAATTGGTCTCCATAGTATCGCTCCCGGAACGGGTGGAGCTTGTCTTCGCCGCCAACAATCTCCGTGATCTTGCCCCAAGCCTCCGGCGTACAGAATTGTTCATTCGGCACCTCGCGATGCCGGGGCATTTTGAGGAACTCCTGGGTCCAGGTGGATTGGTCGTTCGGATCCATCCCGAGTCGGATCCATAGGTTCTCCAGCCAGGGATCCAGGTATTCGGGGTTGATGGCATTTGGTACGCGTAGCCAGCCATGTTCGACAAAGTGTGCGCGATCTTGGGGTGTAAGATGCTTGTACTCTAGCATTGTGTCTGCGTAAGATGCTGCCGGAATACAGAGTTCTGGAGTCGAGCGGCCGCGATTTATGTACCCGGTAAGCCGCATTCTGTAACCCGGTCTATTCCCCGAATCCGCCCCCGCTTATGCCGGGGCCGGGCCGTTGCTCCGGGGCATGGCGTGCGTTCGGTGGAGGAGGTTAGCAGATCGATGCATCTATTGAATGCGTTGAAAATACCAGCTGATCGATATTGTGTTTTTGTTTGTCTTGCATACTGGACAGACGAGCCGTGTCATGATGGATCTCGCACGACCCCGTATGAATCGTTCTTGCGTTAGGCACGTCGCGCTTTCGCTCCCCCTTGCAATGGCTGATTGTCGCAGATGTGGGCAGGTGAGTCACCGTATCTCGGCTGCGTGGGCGCTGGTGACCGGACCCTAGGCCAAGGTCCGATGCCGAGGGAGATCCGACAAACCGCCTTGTCCTCGGTGTGCCGCTGCTGGCATCGAGTGTATCTTTCAGCCCAGCCAGAAAGGTAGGCGAGTGGGAAGCAGAAAGTGAGCATTCGACGATGCACCATGATTTGCTCATTTACTGATCAATAAGTGTGAAGACAGTCGAGCGCGAAAGAGTGCTGGCTGCAGGAGAGAGTGGTGCGGCATCCGTGAAGCCCTCAACCTCAACAGGGAAACACGATGCCGCACGACAAAGGCGTAGGCCTCGCGTAATCGCGGATGACGCACCGGCTCTCGACACCCCTCAAGGCATGCGGAGAATCATTCTGGACCTGCCATCCGCCATCCCGCTTGCGATGTCAGCTTTGGACCGGCGAGCGGCATGTTCCCCTCCAGCTGCACTCGGATTGCTGAAGGGATTGGACGAGGCCAGTACGGACTCGTCATCGTACAGCAACCCTGGGGGCAACGATCCCAGCCGAAATGACGGATCGGACGCTTTCGTTGACCCCATGATATCGCTCCTCACACAAACACGGCACCCATACGGGCCTCAACAGCCGGTTGACAGCGCCCGAAAAACGGGATGCGAACAAGATCTTTCGATTCCCCTGACGGAGACGACGGACAGCCTTTCGATGGACGAAGCGCTACTAGCAAGGCTGTGGACAAGTCATGATCTTCAGCGAGTCGTCAGCAACCAGGCACTATACTCTGGAAATCGTGCACATGATGAAAAGAGGGATATAGGGCCGGAGTTTGATCCAATCCTCAAAGGCCTGCTGGGCGAGGACAGAGCCACCGCGCTCTTTGACACGTGAGTGAATCACCCGAATCCCGACCAGCTCACATAACTAGATTCTGGGAGTACATCCACCCGCAATGGTCCATCTTGGACCCTTTGCTACACACGCAAAGCTTCGTCCGGAGTAGCTCCGCGTTCCTATATACGGTCATACTCGCGATAAGCTCAACTGCGCTTGCAACCGGTCCACAGGGTGATGCCGACGACGTCGCCGAGGCTTTCCGATTACAGGCGCATGCGGAGCACCTGATTGTGGTCAACTTCATCCTAGGAGCGAAGTCATGTGAGATCATTCAAGGCCACATTCTTTTCCACGTCTGGTCGCTCGCCCCTAGGCGATATCTGGACGATAACCGCTATGTGCGCATGTCCATGTGCTCGAGAATGGCGTTAGAACTCGGCCTGCATCGTGCGCAGCGGGATATCAGGCGGAATCCCCAAGCCCGGCACACGATGGCTACTGCGCAGATACCTCGGAATCGCTTGAGGACTCGGGCTTTCCTGTTGATGGTCGAGAACAGGTAGGTGCGGGCCTTGTTGAAGCGCGTGACAGTCAGGTGGCGCTGACCGCATCAGGTGGCTTCTCATGTCCTCCGATGCGATTCCGGGTGTTTTCTCGTTGGTCTTGACCGAGGACGAACTTGCAGAATTCTGCAATGATCCGACGGAATACAAATCTTCGAGCGGCGCGGCGTTGTATGTCCTCAACCAGTTTTCAGTGAGTCTATTAACGCATGAACTTGCGTGACGAGGCTGATGACCAAGCGAGAAGAAACGGAGAAGTTGTCTACTCTCGCTTCCGAACCCTTCGGAGCGCTTCGCTTGGTCGCCGAGGGCACGTGGGTGCAAACGTTCATCGACGAGTGGACCTCACGCTGGTGTACGCCGCAACGCTCCGTCTTCCAGAACTGGTACTTGCGATTCGTCGCGTCTTCCGTTCAGCTGGTCCTCTGCTGTCGCATCTATCGCCAATTGCAAGCCGATCAGGACAGCCGGGACAGCATCAAGCGGGAGATCGTTCGAGTAGCATTGCACATACTTCACATGGCGCACGACCAGTCGAATTGGCTGCACGTGCTGAACCACTGCATGTCTATCCCCTTTGCGGCGCTCGTCCTCGCAAAGTTATCACCAATCAAGCACGACATCATCCTCCGCTGCGCTTTGCGGTTCGCCGGGGATCCGCTCAGGCCAGGGGCAAACGTGCCAACCTTTGCACGGTACAATGCGGAACAGCTGATAGCGTTGATCTGGTAGGTTCTGCTGCTTTTGGTCGGGTACTGATATCCAGCACATCGGCTGAGACATCCCAGGACAGGTCACCATCGGGACCTAGCTATGATGCGGAAGATGCCCCTCCGTTCTTCGACTTCAGCGACACCCTGCTATCAGAGAATCCATTTGGATTCAATGGATCAATTTCAAGCAGCATTTTTGACCATACCTTCGCTCCTGGTTTCGATCTACAGCCGGCACGCCCTTGTACCATGGGAAGTCAGGAATACCGATGACATCTTGGCTTGGAAGCTGGTGAACTACATGGGGGGCAGGGTAATCGACTCAGGTTGTCCGAGGAGACCGTGAAAAGCGTAGCACAGGTCAAGAAGCTTGTCATGGCCAAGATGTGGTCGATCGATGCACATATAGTCCAACCGGATGACTGCCGAAGCCCTGCTAGCGCCGGGAAGAGCAGATTTCTGGAGCGCAGCCCCATCGTCCACTTCAGGATACTTGAAATGGAATCCGACCAAAACAGCGCTATGCGAGGTCACGGCGACAGCGCCGAGCCCAGACTCTCAAAACCTTTGGGCCTGGTCCCCAGCTCCAGCGCGATGTCCCACCTGCTGACTATCTGCAAGCAGCACGGAAAACGCCAGCCACGTATGCTCTCCGGCTCAAATGTCCCTCGGGGTGTAGACCGGGTTCCTTACCGGCTTCCCTCGGGTGTTGAGCCAGATTCTAACTTCGAACGGGCGCAACACGGACAAAGCCATCCATATACGCGGTCCGTCTCGAGTGTACACTCGGGGTCTAGGCCGTCTTCCTCACCGGCTTCCCTCGGGTTCAAGACTCCGTCTCGAGCCAGATGCCAATGTCAAACGGGTATGGCTATATAAACCTGGACTCTCTTCAGCAATTAGTACCTCACCACAGCTTGCGGACCATTCTTCAGTCTATCATCACTTGCTTCATAAACATGGCTCACCCCATTATTGAATATATCCCTCAGCACCCCACATTCATCGCGGAGGCTCGGGGGGTCGACTTCGCCAATTGGACTGCAGACGTGATTGGCGAATTGAAAGCGGGCCTCGCTGAGGTCGGTCGCCGGCGCCACCGAACGCAGTCGGCTGATCAAACAGTACGGGGTTCTGATTCTGCGCAACACTGGTCTGGACGACAAAGGTCACGTGGAGTTCAGCCGCATGTTCGGAGAGCTGGACGACATCACGCCCTATAGCAAGCTGGGACGAGTCAATCGCTTGGCATATGACGAGCGCGTATCTCCCCTTCTGAAAACAGCGGATCGAGCTGAAGCGCAGACTCTTCGACGTCAGTAATATCGATCACAAAGGCCAAGTGATTCAGCCTGGCAGCGTCGACTGGGTGATGAGGAATGTATGTGGGCGTCTGTGGGGCGAGATTCGGACTGATCAAGTAGGGAAATACGGTCTTCCACGTGGATTCCTCCTTCAACCCCCGACGAGCGGGATACGTAGGTGTCATGTTGCAAGTACATCGCTACGGGCTGACGGCATTGGCAGAGCCTGTTGCTAGTTCACTCCCTACCACCCGCGGGGACCGGCGGAGGCTTGGAGGTGCGAGTTGGCTCTGACGATAGATCGCTCGTGACTCACTGGCAGTTTGCAGACTCGAGGACGGCTTATGACGAGCTCGACGAGCAAACCAAGCTGGATATCGAACCATGGGTTATGGCCCACAGTCAGCATCATTCGCGAAAAATCGCCAGTCCCGAGGCCGAGATATTGAAAGATCCCAAGGCATGTTTGGCCCGGCCAGATCGGGCGGACTTCTCTGATGGTAGTACAAGCCAGAGAGTCATCCGTTCGGATATCACAAGGTGGCGCAAGTCCACGAAGCGTCCGGGAGGATGGTGGGACAGACCGCCAGAGCCGCTTTGTTCGCTGACTGCAGAACTTATACATCGCAAATCATGGCTACAAGATCGTCGATCACGATCTCTCAACGAGCCAGAAGGAGATCCAGATGCTACTCGACCATGCGTCTCAGCCAAAGTACACATGCGAAGTGGAGTGGATCAATCCGGGAGACTTAGGTAAGGGCTGACAATGGGCGAACGCAATTCATGCTGACTGCCCAGTGATTTGGGACAACACCTGCACTCTGTACGTACAGAATGGCATTCGAGATCTGACCACAGTCATCGAGCCACCCTGGGGCCTTTCGATGGTCGGTACAAACGCGACATGCGACGGACCACTGTACACGATGCCAGTACGCAAGCGTGGGGCCTCAACCGTGTGGGAGACACATGGAGGTCCGGACTTCCCTGAGGAGGGTCAGAGATATCGACCTTGAATTGGGCACCATGTCCTATCTATGCACCTTGTCGCTTTGAGCAGTACGCAAGAGTATAACCCTTGGCCGAGCTGCTGGATCGGGCTTTGGGGTTGTATTTACACCCCAGTAGGCCCGCGGCCGCCTGGGGAGGGCTGGGGGAAGGGACAGTTCCTATCCTACAGCGCATTCAACCTTTTGACCACGTCCTATCACAGCCCCTACCGAATCTTAAGCTGGGTACACGTGTCTCTGACCTGTGGCCCAACTTGTGTCAGCGAAAAAATTGGGGTTTGAAGAGTAGTGTCAAGGGATCTTCACTCCCATCCCTGGCAACCGCCGCTCAGCCAGTCAATGTGCATTTGAGAGTGGAGTGCACATACATGGATCAAGACGAGTTGTCTTGAAGGCTTGTACACAATCCGGATACCTACCCGATACCGCTATGTGATACAACCGACAGGGGCCTTCGCTGCAAGTCCCTCGGAGACCGCCTTGAATGTTCGGGTGGTACTCCACAAGCAGTGGGACTAATTCCAGACCCATCTTGACCGTCCACCTATCTCCCATTGTCGCAAGTCCCCTATGGTGGATGCCTCTTCGGTACATCCATGTGAAGATGCTCGCCATACCGTCCCCTTCTGCTTGCACGATAAGGTGCTAGCCGGCCTTCTGTTCTCCCTGGTGCGGCTTCAGGACCATCTGACCCGTCAAGAACGGCCTGAATCGCGGGCTTCTGTACTCCCACTTCCTGGCCTTGGTCTCCTTTTTGCAGGCCTCGAACTGTCGTACGATCTCGTCCTTCTCCGCCGAGGTAAGCTTTGCAGCTTCAGCAATACCGATATCGTGCCGCGGGCCTTGATACACTCTATCGGCAGTCCGGCGTAGCTTCGTGCGAACCTTTGTAGCCATCCCATGAGCCGGCAAAACGACGAGGCCGATGAGACCCGATGTTGGCCGTGTGGCGATGTTAACCACTGACTGTAAGCCCATGACCATCTTCGACGGGTCCGGAAGGAGAACGACGAAATTCACTGGATCGGCCCACGCCCAGGGCGGCCCCTTTCGCCCCCCCATCCTGTTTCATACCGACATACGGCTCCGTCACTAAGCCCGTCACGCCGTCCCATATGCCATACACGAGGCCCAAGCCGCCCTCGATGAATCCGGAAGACGCGCCCGTGATCTTGCCCCGCTCGCGTGTGTCCGAACCGATCAGGCCCGGGATATTGTCGAATCCCTCCCAGATGTCATATACGATGCTAAACGTCGCGTGGACTATTCCCCATGTGAGCGCAAAGACACCACGGGCGGGGTTGTACAGTAGGTCGGCTGCGCCGGAGAAGGACGTGGTCACTACGTGCGCCACGCCGCGGGCGGCGCCTAATCCGGGATCGACGTTGTGTTTGTCGAACTCGTATGCTTTCGAGCCTGGCCGTCAGTAAATCGAGCAACACTAGGATTCCCGGCCATAATCTGCCGTCCGACATCCCCGACGGTGGATCAGGGGCTACGTACGATGCAGGACTAGTTTATTCATGTCGATGAGGCCGCGCTCGTGCAGCGTCGCAGCGACGACACCCGACAGCCGGAGGAAATACTTGTTCGACCACCAATACGCCACGCGAGAGGGGTCGACGTGGCACCTGTACAATGGTCAGGACCCGTATTCGTGATCATAGCCGGCACGAGATGACCCACCGCATGTTGCGTAAGGGCAAATGCCTGTGGAAGCTCGCTACGCCGCGCTCAACGCCGTTCTCGCTGCGTATGATCTCGCCCATCCTCTGCGCCGCGTTCTGTGCGGTCTCAGATTGGGTAAATGCAATAGCTTCAGCAAGGACCTTTGCATTGAGTTGTTTCGGCGGGATAGGGGCAGGACCGGCGCCGGCGTTGCTGATCATGTCGCCCCAGAACCTGACGTCAGGGCAGCCCACCCGAAGATCCACAGCGGCGGGCACAAGCAGGACTCACCGCTGGTCGCCGAAGAATGGGACGACGATCGTCGGCAGTCCATGGTACAAACCTATAGCTGTTGTGCCAGCGCCTGCAGGTCAGCGTGATGATGCGTTGGTGGCACGTATGGCCTCACCTCCGTGATGGCATACAGCCGAGACTCTGCCGTTGGCGAACAGCCAGTCGTGCGGTATATTCCCTGTTCAGTCAGCACATACTTCACCCAGCGTACCTTACCCTTCAGAATGAAGACCTCCTCGGGCGTTTCGACCCCGCCCAGTCCTCCCCATCCGGCACTGACGAGTGCCCTGACTCCAGCCATCTTGACGGCGTCGAAGATCGTCCCTGCGGTCAGCATCCCTTCCTCCGGTCCAAACACTTGGACGTACTAGTCATCGCCGCGGGGTCTTTGACCGGCACCGAACCGAACCTATCATCAACCCCGCCGCGCCCTTTCAGCGCGCAGCCCAGCTCACCCGATGTACAACGGCGGCGGTCCGCTCTTTAGGAAAGCGGTCAGTTCCGCTTCGGGCTCGAAAGTACTCGACCCTTGTAAGAAGTAGAACCCCGCAATGTCGATCTGTGACTTCCAGTCCTTGGGTTTGGGGATAAGAGACTCGGACCAGCAGTACGTCCACGGTATGGAGCGGCGATTGGTTACCGAGGGTCCATTGCGTACGGTCAGCTTTCGAAGGCCGAGAACGTTGTATCGGAATGTATTGATAAGATCCCCGAGGCCTTGCCACATCCTGCCGGTCAACATGCCGCCCCACCAGGCAACAGAGACAAAGACCCCTCACATGAGATCGGCCACTCGGAACGAGATCTGGTTGGTCATCCCCTTCTCAGCATTCGACTCCCTGATGGTAACCAGCGGATGGTTGAATGCCTTGGTAGGCGTCCACGGCATGGCTGGGATGAGCGCTCGTGCTTCATGACCGGCATCGGGATCGCTCACTGAAAGACATGTGCAGGGGTATGCCCAGGCACTGCGCCACATGTATGTGTGCAAAGGCGGGTGGGTTGGAAATGATTGCATCGGCGGCGAAGGGTCCATTGCGGGCATCGGGAAAGAAGGTCGACCTGTAGAAGCCCTTGATGTACTCGGCGGTCATTTTCCGCTTCGCGGATATATCGCCGTTTATGATGGAGCCTATGCCCGGCACGAGTCCAGGGTCTGGGCGTCAGGCTGATCCCAGACGCGGTCCGGTCACTTACTCTTCACCATGTACGCCATGAGCGCCCTCGGGTCCCCGCCCGCATCGAAAAACTCCAGCTTCCCCTCCAAGGCCTCCCCACGCGGGCCCACAAGCCCCACCAGCTGTTCGTTCGCCTTCAGCACAAAGTCCTTGAACTCGCCGTGCGTGGCCAGTCGCACACGATGTCCTCGGGACCTGATCAGGCCCAACGCTAACGCCACATAAGGCTGCACGTCCCCTTCCATCAGCTCGCCCTTTGAGGTATCGCTTGTGCCTGTGCGTTAGGCTGCATGAGCGCTCACCCCGTGATCCGACGATGAAGATGACGATGTTCAACGCCGGGCAGCTGTTTGCGTCCTGAGTGATCTTCGTCGACTCGAAGTCGATATCCCAGTCGGAAGGGGTCCGGGAAGCCGCAGAGGTGGGACTCGGCCGGCTAGAGGACGGCAGGGGCGGCAGGGGCTTGGTGATGTTTAGGGACAGCTCGATCCTTCCTTCAGTGTCGACTGGTCCCTTTCCATCTCTCCCTGTATCCTTCCGCAGCAGGTCCATGGCTGGTGTTGGTGCAGTATTTGCACAGTGTATCAGAGACGTACTTTTCGAGACCGGCGGGGGTGCGCTGTGCAACAAGTTGTCCATCAATGGTCCCGCGCGCAAGTACGATGGCGGAGACCGCTGCACGTCACCCGACTCTGCTCGCTCTGCTGGAGAGGGCGCTTGGCGGGTGACATGTGCATTCGTCGTAGGACACCGAGACTGGGCGGGCGTCGACGGTTTCGGTAAACTCTGGCGTGGTGGTTGTCGTAAGTCGTCGGTCTCGCGCTGTTTGCCCTTGTCCACCATCGTCGATGACGAACTTGACACCTAAGACAGCGGCCTCGACGGTTCGCAGCGCTCAGCGGGGATGGGGTACAATGACTACATTGATACATAAAACACACTTGTTTCAGCCCAAGACTGTATCATGGTCGGTAAAGCCGTCCTCACTCGGTTTTGCCCCGTCAATAGTTCCGAGCCCGGCGTGCCTTAGATCGGGTCCCATGCTCAGCCGCCCGCTTCCCCCGAGTCCGAGGCTATGCAACCAGCTGTTGACACACAACCAACGTCCCTCATACCCCAAGAGCATCCCAGCACCACGGTGGCATTGCTCCTCTGACGAGTCCGTGTCGGCACGATGCAACGTTTTAGTCGGTGCACACTCGAAAACCATGGTCAGACCCAACGTTGCGACGACAGTGGTATCCGCCATCTTGACAAATTCCCTTGGCAAACGCGTTTCAGCCCATTTATAGGTGGCAGGGCCGCCAAGCGGGCGCTGCACAGCATACACTAGCGCTCAGCCACCATCACGCCGTCCTGCAAAGGCGATGCAACGGTCCTCGAGCTCAACAACGCAATTGTCCCTCTACGTGATGCATCGTGCGTGTGCCTGCAGTGAGCATGAGCGGATGTGCACTCGTCAGCGGCTATGCATGGTCAGGCTCAGGCGACAGAAGCGCCTTGAGCGGACGTGACGACCCGCATGCCCCTTCTCACTCACTCTGAGATTGGACGCTTTGAGACTACAAGGCTAGATGGCACAGGCTGGGAATACCACGAGGGGCTGGGGAGTGTGGTAGCTTACTCAAATGCCTTTGGGGGGTTCACGATCTCGCATGCGTCGCACAAAGTATGAAACATACATGCTCACAAAATCTAGACCCGACATGTACCTCTATCGGTCTACAAACGTACTAAGATCTATGTGATCTCTCGGCCGAGCACGCCTCTACTTCTTGAAGTCCTCGCGTCCCCTCGCGTCCGTCTTAGTCCAGATGGACACGCTCTCGGGCGGGGAGAAGAACTCGGCCCATCCGTCTATGCGTCAGCCAAATACATTTCGAGTGGAAGTCCCGCCCATGACTCACCCTCGCCAATGGTCACCTCGCCCTGGTGCCAGCCCAACACGTCCGTCCACTTCTCGCCAGCATGATCCGAGCCTACCTCGACCTTCTTCGAGCCGTCCGCCTTTCCATTACAGATGACTGTGACGCTTGGGTCGTGCTCCTCGTCTCCCTTGCGCAGCCATGCGACGCAGTTGGGATGGTCCCAGTGGTCTACCTGCTCGCCGTACGCAAAGTGTTTGCGGCTTCGGACGAGGTCGTCCAGCTGCGACACCGGTTGCTGCGGGTTGTCTCCTCCGCAACCGTACAGGTCTCCGTAGAACACACATCTGACGTTCAGTCCGGCCTCCATCCGCCCTTTGGGAAGACGGGATAGACTCACGGGTATCCGTCCACGCGCATGAGGATCAACGCATAAGCCAACGGCTTGAATCCGCTCGACACCCATCGCTCCAGACTCTGCCCGACCTGCGTATCATGGTTATCCACCAGCGTGACCGAATCAATAGGCCGGCGCTGAGTCAACGTGTTGTCGAAGATCTGGCGCAGATCATAGTTCTCCTTCGCCTCGCCGGCCTCGTAGAAGTTTGCCTGGAGGCACGAATCGAAGCATGAGAACTGCGTGTCGAGGCCCTCGACGTACGCGACGAGCGTGTCGACGGAATCTTTCCAGAACTCGCCGACGCAGAACGCCTTGGAACGGCCAGAGTCGCCCGCTCGGATCTTCTTCACGAACTCGCCGATGAACGCTTGCTGTCGTGAGCGTCATTCCGAGTCGTGGACAGATGACTCACGGAGATGTGCTTGACGGCGTCGAACCGGAATCCGTGGGCGCCTGTCTCCTTCAGGATCCAGTTGCCCCAGTTGCTGTTATCAGCGACGATTCTTGCCGGCCATGCTGTGTACGCACAAGAACTCCTCGCGGACCTCGGGGTGGTCGTGGTCGACTACTCGATCAGCTTAGGCACGCTACCGGATCCGAGACGTACTGTCGGCCTGGACCATCAGCTGCCGGGCAATCACGAGTCCCAGGGCGCACTCACAAACATGAGGTAGTCGTAACCGCCATTCTCCTTGTCAACATCCGTCGCCCACCCCTTGCCATCGCCCTGGATCTGCCCTTCAGCTACGTTGCGAGCCCCGGGACCGCGCATGACGCACCTTGAAGATCGCAGTCGTCTCCGTCTTGGCGTCGTAGTCCACGCCCGTGAAGTGGTTGAAGTTCTGCCGTTCAGCCACTGGCCCACTACCTCACCAGGCTCCCACTGACCCATTTCATAGGCGAGTACTTGTCCCCTCGGCCCGGGAAGTCGAACTTGGTCCAGCCCTCGATATCGTGCATCTCTCCGACCTCCTTGCTCCGGTTGTTCTGGTCGACCATCGTCGCCTTGAATGTCTCCTTGTCATCCGCGCCGGCTCTATCATGAGCATGCACCTCATACCTGGGCCAGCCCACTTACTTGTGGTTCATCACAGCGTCAATGTACGTGATGATACCTAGATCGGCGGCCTTCTTGATCGCGCCGAGCAGCTCCTCCTTCGTTCCCCAGTTTGTGCGCACAGCTCCTTTCTGGTCGAACTCTCCCAGATCCCAGATGTCGTAACTGGGGTCAGCGCGTTGATCCCCTCGGCGATTTTGAGACCTGAGCGGTTGGGAGGCCGTCGGAGAGTCGGAATGCTTGTGCTGCGTGGGCCACTCACATGTCGTAGCCCGTCCCGTCGCTACATGATCAGCCATGTCTCGCTCCCATCAGCCATGTACTCACACGCTGGATCCCTTGGTCGGGGCTTGTCGTCAGTCATTTGTTGCGCACAGGACCTTCATAGCTCACGCGGGAGCCAACAGGCCGTGATGCCCATCTCGGCCAGACGCTCCGCCTCGGACTCATACTTCTTCCAGTGCACGCCTTTGCCCTCGGCGTACCATCTGCGCGTGAGCCCGCGCCAAGCCTCTCCGACCAGGGCTGCTGCTCACTCAAAGTACTGCATCATGGTGAAATTTCCTGGGGGGTCAGGTTGGACGCGACACGGCAATGCGTAGAGGCAATGCAGCGAGCAACGCTGCAGCAGATAAAGGGTTTGTTTATGAGACGTACCGGGTTTCCCCCTGTGTTCTTCGTTCGCGTGGTGGGCCATGTTGCTCGTGTACGGGTATGGGTATGCTCAATTGGATGATGGGATACAAGTACCTGAGGGTGCGCGTGGGATATGGGATCCGAGTTGGCCAACAACGCGGTCGCTGTTGCTGCCTGACCCGGTCCAAAACGCAGTCTGTTTCCCACCGCAGCACACGTTGGTTGTTGTGGTTTCAGGGGTGAAATGATGTTGTGACGGAAGAGGCACCAGGCACCATCAGCCTCCCTTTCGATCGCGGTCCCCGGTCCATCAGACCACGCCCTCAAACGCCGCTGGCAGCAATCAAGCAAACACGCCCCCCGCGCCTGGACTTTGGCTTCCCGCCGTCGTCATCGCCAGTCCCATCCATCATTACTCATCGCTGGCCGAGCCCCTTTTGATCGGATCGACATTACGACACCGCCCAGTGCGGCGGCCACAGCATCCCATGCATCCTCGCTCCGCGATCTTGGCCCGAGGCGAGTGAGATACATCACGCGATATGACTCGCGCTGATTCCTAGGCGTGTATGCGGAGATTATCCTGCAGCATAGCGATTCACGCCCCTTGTCGGCCCACGACGAGTCGCCCGAATGGAATGTGGTGAAAGCGGTTCATGCACGACGGGACGGATATGACCCGCACAGGATACCGCACAACATCGTCCTGGAGGTGAAGGTTCTCCACAAGGTCGCACATGACAACGTCAGCTCTTGCCTATGAAAGCGTGGGGCCGGTGCTGATGCCAGATAGTCGAGTTGCTCGAGTATGACTTTGATCCGGAAACCTCGTTGCACCGCATATCCCTCCCTCTGCTGGCTTTCACTCTCGCCGAACTTGTCGCGACCGTCTCTGCGCAGGACGCCGGAGTCATCGCCCGCTCAGTCGCGTATCAAGCTTCATCAGCCCTGACGTATCTGCACGAACGGGGCATCGCGCACCGCGATGTCAATCCCAAAAACATCATGTTCGACTGGGATGGAATCCTCAAGCTCGTGGATTTCTCCACGGCCTTCGCTCCGAGAGTGTACCATACGGGCGAGGAGGCGGACGAGATGGTTTGTCAGGTCGGCACAGGGTGTGTCCACGTCTCCACCTGGCCTTGCGACAGCCTTGCTATCCATCGCGAGCTGACGTTCAGCTCGTACCGCGCCCCCGAGCTGCTCTTTGGCTCTTACTCCTACGACGCCCCCGCGTTGGATCTGTGGGGCCTGGGCGTCTGTCTTGCGGACATCTTTCGCGGGCTCGGACCGTTGTTCGACGCTTCGTTCGGCGATATCGGTCTTTCAGCTTCGATCTTCCGCATAAGAGGGCATCCGTCTCTCTCATGGCCGGCGAGTACCGCCTCTCATGTTGGCAACCATCACTGACGGGCAGAGCTTCAACAGTATGCCAGACGCGGATAAAGTCACCTTTGAGCCGTCTGAGCCGCAACCGCTGGCTGATCATCTCCCTCGTTTGACCCAATCTGCGCCGGATCGGGAAGAAGCAGTCGGTCTCCTGGATGGGCTCTTGCGCCTCGACCCGTCTCGACGGATAACTGCTAAGGATGCACTGCGGCATCCGTGGCTCCATGCACCGGTTCTCTTACCAGCCGACTACCAGGTCCGATCTGGTGACACCCCCGGGACTCGTCTCGAAGATGGCCGAACGCTGGTCGACTTGTTGCGGCCCGATATGCAAGCGGCAGAAGCTCGGTTGGACGGTCTGTTCGAAAACGACCTGGACTGAACTCACGAGGAGCTAGCATTAGTTCGTCGTGCAGGAGCAAGTCAAAGAGAGAGTCATGGCGCAATCATTCGGAAACTCTTACAGCAAAGGGTCCATCGGTATCGTAGTATAGCAACATACGCTTGTAGCGCAAGGAGAACTGTAACTCTAGGGTGTACAACGATCATGTATTCACAACTCCACCTCGCATTTCCTTTGCAAGTAGTATCCGCACCTCTATATCCGTCAAGATCACCTCGTGTTCCGAAGCGAGGTGTCTTCGCACATCGTACACCCGCGAGTATCGTTCGCAGCAATCCGCCTGTCCCCCCGCGTCCCCAGGTCCTTCTTGGTCGTTCCCGGCGGCGGCCACGTTGTCTCCTGCGTGTCCCGATGCCTCGCCTCTGCTGCGAATATGACGAAACGGACAGCCATACTTCAACTTGGCAAATCGCGTCGTGCCGGTAATCTCGTCCAGCAGCCCTTCCGTCTCCTTCGACTTGCTCCGACTGCGAGGTGTGGACGGAGCGTCATGCCCCGCGAGATGGCGTTGGAGGTTGGAGCGATGTGCGAAAGCCTTATCGCATCCTTCTCGGGGACATGCGAACTTCTCGCCGAGATGGGAGGCGGATACGTGGCTGGCGAGTGCGAATTTCTGGCGTCAGCGGACTCAGTCTCACCGGCAGGTTCAGGTTCCACTCAGTCGCTGTAGACCGGCGAGCCAGATCATGCACGCCCCTGACAAAGAGTAGGGGAAAGACAATCTCGACATACCGTCTTGAACGCCCTCTCACATCCCTCATGTTCACAAGCCCATCTCTTCCCCGCCGACCCATCATTCAGCCGTCTCAATTTGCTCAGCGCGCTATCCTCCTTGGACGCCTCGCTCTTCCTCCTCCGCTTCCGTCGACCGGGCACCCCATCCAAGATCACATCGGGGACGTCATCATCGACCACTTGAGTCGCAAGGTCAACCTCCATATCCGCTTCCCGCTCCGCGTGCACTTTCAAGTGATCCCGTAGTCGCTGGGCGGACTTGAACTGCCGGCCGTGGCATTCGCGGTACGGGCATGTCGGGGCATGTACCTCGCGCATGTGGGCTTGAAGTGCCGACCATGTGGCGAATGAAGGTGGATCGGGGTGGGAGTCGTGTGAGCAGGTGTACCTCGTTTCTGCCGTCAGCCTGGGTCCCGCCCTCCTCGACGCGATGCCATGAATGGTAGCTATGTCACGAGCGGTACTCACGGTCGTGCGTCTTGTCGTGCGCTTTCAACTGGTTCCGCAGCGCGAAGGAAGCAGAGCAGCCGGGATGCTCGCAGATGTACGGCTTCGTGCCCGCCGGCATATGCGCCAGGACGACATGATCCCGCAGATGGTGGGCTTTGGTGAAGGCCAGCTCGCAATGTTGGCACTTGGGTAAGCATCGGCCAAGTCAACGTTCCGAGCCTTCGAGACCCACCTTGTGCTTCGGTACCTCGTCATGGACCTCCTGGTGCCGCTTCAGATGCGTGCTCGTCCAGAATCGTTTCCCGCATCCGTCTCGATCGCACAAGAACGGTCGGTCCTCTTCTGACAGGTGCGTGCGGAGATGGGCGGTCAGGTGCGAGGCCCGGAGGTAGCTCTGTGAGCAGTGAGGGCACGGGTGCGGTCGCTGCATGTCAGCTCGACTTCATACGATCAACATTGTTATTAGCCAACCTCGCCGGTGTGCGTCAACTCATGCTCGGCCAGCCGGGAAGGCTTGTAATAGGCTTTGTCGCATCCGTCGAACGTGCATTTGAACTTCTTCTCGGTCCGTGAAGGCGGTCGCCGGATGGGCGAGCTCGATAATGTTGGCTTCGCAATGGTGGACGATAACGTTATAGGCTGCAGGGGTTGCTGCTGGTGCTCGGCGAAAGTGTTAGGCCGGACGGGTTGCGGCGCGAAGACCGGCGGAGAGGGCGGACGTTGTTGCCCATTCTGGGTCGGGAGCAAGCCGGGAGGTCTGTTTGCGACTATAGCCGACATGGTCGTCGACCTCGAGGGATCATAGGAGCTCAAGATGGTTGATATAGCGTATGCTCATGAGCGTGATACCCTTGTACGCTCAGTCAGTCGACTTTGTCAACAAAGCCCAGCGGAAAAATCTGGTTCCGCTGATGAAGAAGGCCACGTGGGTTTGATTCCGCTTGTGTTGTCGGCGCGTCTGGCTTTCCACCCAGGTCCAGACGCGTATTGTTCACTGGTGATTGACTTCACGATAAACCAACATAGACCATCCACAACCTGTTGCTTCAGGACACTGCCAAAAAACCACCCCCCGACACAGACTCGATATAGACCATTCTGAAGACCGCAAAACAACCACATACCATGTCGGTCAGTGCACAACACCCATCTCTGGCTCAGCTAAGCGCAGCACGAGCCCGGACCTGCCCGCCGCCCCGATATCAAGCGCAAACTCGTAGTGGTCGGCGACGGCGGTGAGTCACAACAATCGCTCTCAGCAACCCCCGAGTCTGACTCCAGGATGCGGAAAGACATGCCTCCTGACTGTGTACGCCGAAAACCGGTTTCCAGAGGTAAGCCCCCTTCCTCCCGCTCGGACCGCCCCCGATCCCCGTCAGCACTGTATACTCTGTCCACGTGGCCGAACAGCCAGACGTAGACGCGACCTGACCCCCAGCAATACGTCCCGACCGTGTTCGAGAACCTCATTACGATGATCCCGTCTCCGACAGACCCAAGCAAGATAATAGAGCTGGCGCTGTGGGATACGGCCGGCCAGGAGGATTTCGACAGGTTACGCCCGCTCAGCTACAACGATACGGACGTGATTCTCATCGTGTTTGCGTGCAATCATCGGCCGAGTCTGATGAATGTGCAGGATAAGGTGAGTCTTGGCCGGCCGGCGTGTGGCGTGGATCAACGATGAAGGCAACAAGCGAAGGCAAGCGAGGACGGAGGTGACCGGGCGCATGGGAAGAATGGCTTCATCAGGGCGTTTCACCTTCATATGCGAGGACCAGAGAGAGCGGTTCGAGAGATTTCGTCCGGCGCCGGACCGAGAAGGAAGGAGTCTGGCGAAGGAGACAGATCGGGATTGTGATGCGCGAGCACACTGGCGCGACGTCCTCTTATCTGACGACGGCGAGGGAGCATCATCGGGCTGACTTACAGTGGCACCCCGAAATGGCACACTTTTGCGAGAACGTCCCCCTTCTACTCATTTGCACGAAGACCGATCTTCGCTCCGACGCACAAACACAATCGCTCATGGCCGCACAAGGCACGACGCCAATAACGCCCCTGGAGGGCGAGAAAGTCGCGAAGGAGATAGGGGCGAGGCGGTATTTGGAGTGTAGTGCCAAGGAGGGGAGGGGCGTACGCGAGGTGTTTGACGCGGCGATAAGAGAGAGTCTGCGGAAGGGAGGGTTGAAGAGGCTGAAGAAGCATGCCTGTGTGGTGCTTTAGGGACTTGCCATGCTGGCTCCTCCAATGCGGAGTCGTGGCGGACAGGGACAGTATGAGCAAGTGAGGCGGACGGGTTGCATACGGCAGTGCAGGTATGACACATGACCCTCATATACATGGAGACAGGGGAACGATAGTAATGGTATCACGTCACGACCACATCATACACCGGCCAATCACCTTTGTGATCCCCTCCGATCCATCCATCCGTCCAGCTGGTCCTCTGCGTTGATGGGACCCACAAGGTGATCGTCGGCACAATTGAGAACGGCCCACGCAAGAATCACAATCACGAAGTGCGGTTTGAAATAGACGCGATGGCGACACTGACTTTGACCTTTGCGTGGTATACCTCTTGCGCTGGCGTCACCTTCTCCACAAGCTCTTGTCATCGACCCAGGCATGGTGGCCCTTTCCAGGGTTTGTCCAGTCCATCAGCTGCACAACTGGTCGCACGATCGCTGGCATCGGCAGGAGGGTAGCGCCTTCGTTCGAAGCAAGAGCCGCCACTTGTTGGCCTTCGGAAGGTGGGGGCAAACGCCAATACGGAACGGCTCGACTGGCCCGCAAGCTTGTCTTGAGTGCATCGCTGAGGGTTTCCTCTTCCGGCAAAGGCGAGTCGCTCAGAAGCCTTGAGATCGTTGGCGTCGGTCCGGGCGGGGGTATGGGTTCGGAAAATGGGACATCGGGATACTCCGACGCCCAACTGAAGTCCACCGTTTTCCCCTTTTCGCCTGCCAAGCACTGCAATGTGTTCATGAACCAAGCTTGTGTCATCTGTGATGGCAATACCAAGGACCGTTCGCGTATGAGCGCATCAAGATCATGATGGGTGCTGGGTTCGTACCGGATACCACGATTAAGCAGAGCCCACGCCTCGCCGGTTTGGATGAAGTGATCCACGTACCAGTAGCAAGTGAGAGACTTCTCCACGCTGTCGCGGGTGACAGCCAGCAAGGTATCTGTTGCGGTCCCAGATTCGGCGACCAGTAAGCCTTTCGCACAAGTCTCGGTGAACCGGAGTGCCTCGGATGCTTTGGTCGCCCAGTCCCTGAATGATATAATGGTCTCGGACGTGGGTGGCCGAGTTGCAGTAAGCCTGATTGACTCATCCATCGTATAGTCTGGAAAGCCTGTTGTAGTTGATGTCGCTCAGTCGGGGGGAGAAGTAATTCCTCGTCCTTGCTTGCTGCTTTTCTAGCTGGGGCTTGCGTGCACCTGGCATTCTGCCCTCGCTCCTCTATTTCCCTTCCTTTATCATTGCGTTCCACCCCTCACAATCTGCCAGGTGCTCACCCTTTCTCATCGCCCCCCTCAGGCGGAGCCACGCCAAGCATCGCCTCATGACGTATTGCCGTCCCCTGCGCATTTGCTCCCCCAAGTTGTGGAGTCTGGGCCTTCGGATAGTGCTCCTCAAACCCCAGGTCGGCAAGTAGCCGACTGAGTCCTTCTCATCGACTTGCTGCGAGAGCTGGAAGCAGCAGGTCGTTCAGTGCCTCGAGTACCGGCGGGAGGTCCGCAGTGGCGCACGCGCCTGGCGGTTGGGTGCTACAGCTTCGGGAGGCTTCGTCAGTCTGTAAGCGATGCCTTGCACTCCGGACATTCCATATTGGGAACGATGATGATTCCCTCTTGCATCGCTCCAGAATTGCAGCACGCAGCAAACGTTGCGCGCGGAAAAAGCTTGCCTGACTGCGGATCTCCAAGTCGGCTTGGCTCCTCACCTCATCTGTCAGAAGGACGAGGAGCAATGAGGTGTTCCAGCTGGACGCGACCCGTGCCGGCTCCAATCGATGGTCGACGTACTTCTGGAGGGGGCTGAAATCAACGGTCGTGTCTAACCGGCCATCACCGACTGCCTCCGAGTACGCTGCCATAAACTCGGGCGTCAACTCGGGCGGTAAGCGTCCCTGATCGATCAAGGTCGTCACGTCTTGCCGAGTCAAAGGTCGGTGCACTCGACTGGACGTGTTCGCGGCTTCGTAATCGTACCCATAACGTAATGACATTTGCGTCTGCCACCATCGTTGGGCAGCCCTGCTCAGATCCTGCACCGTCTCCTCAACAAGGTCATTGACGTCCTCCTTGTGTGCCCCGCTTGCCCGGTCGAGCTGGGGCGACCCCCGTCTCTCCCCTTGCCTCTCTCGTTTCTGCACCTCTGAAAGACGATGAGTGGACATGCCCGAGATCAGCCGCGATGCGGCATCTGCCGCCTTGCTGAAGCTGTCAATGATGCCTCCATCAGCCGTTGCGTTGCGGTGCATTGCGCTCACAACGCACGCATACCGATCCCTGGTATCCTCTGTGTCCTGCCAGGTGGATGCTTCGGAGCGGGGTGGGGTGATGGTGCGCCGTTCTGCCATTGCACGGGATCGGGGCAGGAAAAAAAGCGGCGGTAGGTGGATCTCCTGGGGGGGAATGGTCGCCATTTCAGGCCGTGCTCGAGGAGTGTCGTAGGTCGTACGGAAAAGTTGGCCTTCGGTGCAAACGAAGAAGCGTGGTTGGCGTGCGTTTGTCCGGTTGTCGAGCACTCAGGCGTCTTTCAACGCCACAAGCCATGAGCCTAGTCTTTCAACGCGCTCGAAGGCTCTGTGGAGCGGCTCGCGGCGAGTAACGCGCCACAGAGGTCCACACACTCCGCTTTCGAAGGCATACAGTGAGCACTGACTCGATTGTCGTCATCAGTTGGCCTGAAATTCTGGCAGAATACTACAAGGCTGACCCACGAAGCGACCGTCCGGGTATGTGCAGCTGTATCACTGGAGAGCTGGACAGGGTGCCACGGTCGAAGTCTCCAGGGCGGTTCCATCCGCGACCACTTCGTACAAATGTCTCATCCACTGGTCTCCGGTTCGTCCGGCACATGACCCAGCTGTCTGGCTTCCGTCAGGTCATCTAGGGTGAAATGCTTTGAATGTCCCGCTGGTGCATCGGAGGGAGAGGTGGAAGGGACGTTGCAATGCCGCGTTGTCCTTCTCAGCAAGAGCTCCAATGTAATTTCAACCAGCTGTGTTAGGCAGAGTAGGGTGGACTGCATGAGCCCGCCCAAGCGGTTGTCCTCTTCACAAACCTTGAGCGTCACTCGTCTATCGTAGTCGATCCTTTGAGCAAAAGCACTGCCTCCTACTTCACGTCGTCCGTGTACTCACGGACCACTGGAACGTTTACGTTGACTGACCCCTTCCCCTCCACACCCTCTGCACCGAGACATGCCACCGTTTGTGTAGAGCGAGAAAGCTGCGGACTTGGCGAAAGAGACGTCGCAAAAGCGTGCATCCTTATCCCCATCACCCACAGTGTGAGGCGACTGATGTTCATGCAAAGACCGCCTTCTTGCCAACTGGGCTTGCTTGGGCGCCGCTCGCATACGTCTCAGAGTACATGATCGTGTCTGTAGCTGCTTCAAATCCCTCGGCTAGGATCAGAAAGGCGCTTCTTTCAAGTATGGATTATCAGCTTGCTTCCGTCGTACTGCCCCTCGCCCGCTGTGTTTCCGATCGATGCAGCCATCCCGCAACCACATTGTTTGTGCGAGGACGATTCATGCACTGAGTATGCATCACAGCTGCCCCCCGAAGGAGTAGAGGTTTAAGACTCCCGTTCCAAATCCAGTGGGAACCCTTGTGGTCAGTTCTGAAATCCTGTGACAGCAGCACCTGACGCACCTGCAAGATCCTTGCTCGCCACAAGCGCCACCAGATCCTGTCGCCCCATACTGCCATCAGCATCCGCGTCTCTGTCACATCCGCGCGTCCACTCACTGCAGACAGGCATTTCGCAAAGTCGTCCACAGTACCCCACTGGTCACACCCTTCGGCGCTACCTCGCCGAGCTGGTTTGACGCATAACCCTCCGTGGCATCGGCATGTTGTAGCCGCAGGGCATCAAGCAGACTTTGGGCGGCTTTCGTATACTCCGCAAGGTTGATATACGATATGCCGAGGTTGAACAGCGCTCGAACGAAGTTTGGGTGGAGAGAGAGGGCCTTGTGGTAAAGCTCTACGGCGTCTTGACTGCGGCCGCTGTTAGCGAGCGTTGCCCCCAGTCGATTGTACAGAAGCCAGTCCTGAAGTCAGCGCACGAGGTTCAGACCGAAGCATCACTCACGTCTGGTCGGACTTCGAGTGCGGCGGAGAAACAATCTTCGGCTTTGTCGTATTCCTGCTTTCAGTGATCACTACAAAGCGACAGAAGCCTTGGCTGCTCACCTCGGATGCGTTGAACATGACTCCCAGAGCGATTTGCACATCCGGATCGACGACATCCGGGCTTGCCCGCGCCAAGTCGATCAATCTCTCCACCAGCCTGCCTCTGCGCTCGTTGTAGCTCGCTCCACTACCAACGCCATCATACTCGCCATCTCGGCGCTCGTGTGACCCTAGGTCAATCCACTTCTCCAGCATGGTATTCGCCGCCTCCTTCTCCCCTTCGTTCGTATACGACACCGCGAGAGCGAGATAGGCGTCCCGGTAGTCTGGCTCCAGCTGGATGGCTTTCGAGAGCGCCAGTATCGCCTGATCCTCCCGCTCGTTCTCTTGCTGCTTCAAGCCGAGCGCGTACCACGCCTCGAAACTAGTCGGGGCGGTCTGTACCTCTGCCTCGAGCTCGAGCACACCCTGGTATCAGCGGAATCTGGCGTTGTGGCAGTCTGACGCACCTTGAATGTCGGTGAGGATTGGACAAGGTGTTTCTGCTCTTGCGCATCCAGCTCCGCAGTGTAAGGATTCTTGCTCTGAAAGAGATACCGATCCGAGCCCTCCTTCATTCTCATTTGGCCCAGATAATCGGTCCACTGATTCTCCATCTTCTTCCATCTTTCCAAATCGCTCACCCCGGTCCTCGTATCATGTGCCGTCTGCATCGGCCCGTTGAAGCCGTAGAAGGTCTCCTCATCGAAATCGAGGTCGTCGCCCACCGCCTCTTGCCATGCGGACGAGGCACCTGGGACGCTTGCGATATTGCTTGTGGCCTCTTGGAGCGACGAAGGTACACCGTTGCCGAGCGGCTCGACTACATCACCCTGCTCGAAGTGAACCGACTTCCGACGGGCTCTTTGCGGAGCTTGACTGCCGGACTGCCGAGTTTGCAAGAGTGCTTCCTGGTCCGAGAACCTGCGGTCCCATTCTGATTGAGTGACCTGGTTTACTGCTTGTTCCGGTAGACCGGTAGCAGCTCGTTGTAGCGAGGTGTAATGGCCGAAAGAGCGGTGCACGTTGTGAGACTGGGCATGCTTCAAGTCCCCCTCGCCAGACCGCCCGTGGGCGACGGACTCGAAGGCGGCGCCATTAGGTATGTTCCTCACCTCCTTCGTCTCCGTTGCTGTACGATCCACGAAGGACGCCCCCACGCCGACTTCGTCCCCTACCTTGGCATCACCCCCTTTCACCACCACCCGCCGCTCCTTCAACCCGTGCATGAGCCGCATGAACTCGCTCTGGCCGAGTTTGGGGTTTTCCGACAACAAGTTTCGGTCACTGTATATTCCGTCCACCAGATCACCCGCAGTCTTAGCCAGGACCTCTTGCGAAGGGTTCAGCGGTGTCTGTGGGACGGGGACCTCCGTGGCCGTCTCGGGTTGATGTGGTGTATGACGCTCGTCGAAATGGGCATGACGGGCGGGGAATGTCTGGAAGTGGGCCGGCTGTGGAAGTCGTGCAGGCGCGTGTCGCTGCCACGGTGCAATGACCGGAGGATGGCTCTGCGTAACCGGAGTTAGTCTCTGGTGCGTGAACTCCTGGCCCCATCCCGCAGCAGCCGGGGCTGGCACAGCTGCCGTGTACTGGCCGTTGAAGGCATCGGCCCAGTTTGCGGACTGCGCGGGTCGCGCTTGGTGATGCTGGATCGATGAAGGCTGGTACTGGGGCTGAGATGGAGCGGGTGACAGATGCTGACGAAGCGTTTCGAGGTCGAAGGGGTTTGCGGGTGGTCGATTAAACGCCTGGCCGGCTGCTTGCGCTGGCCTTTGCCCGTTGAAAACCTGGGATCAGAAGGCATTCCGTTCCGGCACTGAGACTGCTCACTCCTCTACTTGGCCCAGCGGTATTTGGCGTCGAGATGAGCCGGTCCTGCACGTTAGTTTCGGATCTGCGTGATGCCGGAAGCAGAGTTGGGCGTACATGTTGCAGAGACCGGTCGACGTTGAGTCTGGCTCCAGCATCTTTGAGGCCATTGCTGGGGCCACACTCGGCAGCTGACAGGAAGGTAGCCATCTACGGCTGACCCTTGGCAAGTGATGGGCTGTTGATAGTGAAGGTAAGAGATGCATGACTGGGTTTTTGCGAGCAGCAGTCGACCCGGCTATTCGGTCGACCCGCAGCCGGGCGGATTGGCATTACAATTCTGATTGTAATGAAATTGTAATCAAGCCTCGATGACGGGATCGTCGAGCCATGTCCGCGTCAGTGTCCAAACAATTTGATCCCGCCCTCCTGGTTCCACTCCCCCCTTCCCTCCCATTCTTCTCTTACAACCCCCTGTAACTCAGCTCTTACATCGCCGTACAGGGGCCAATCTCCTTTCCTGTAGTCTACTCTAGCCTCCAGTACACCCTGTGAAGCCGGCTCGACTCACTCAGCCATCAACGAGGCTCTCATCTGCCCCGCGGCAACCCCATCAACCCTCTGGAGGCATGTCTATACCCTCCCTCAAACGCCCCAGATCAACATCACAACCACCATCCCCTTCCGCGTCATCATCACCAAAGAGGGCCGCATCTGAAGACAACTTTGCCTCTTCGTCCGACAACGGTCACCAAGACACGACTTTCTTGACGGTCATGCATCAGTCCACAGCTCCCGGGAGCAGCCCCCTTCGACAACAGCCCGAGGCCGATGAGGGCACCTGGGTCAAGCGAACAGAGGATGTACACATTGGCGAGGGTGAAGATCAAGAGGACGGTCTTGCGGCCGAGGATGAGAGCTTCGCCGAGCGTTACGGACAGCTTCTGGGTGGGTTTAGAGGCGTTCCCAGGAGCCGGAGCTGACGTCAGGCTGTCTCCCACCTCCGTTCGAACTGTTCAAGCGATACTACATTGTACCGACCGAGGTCCTCGACGCGATCAAAGTGCAAGCGAGCGGGGGTGGCAGTAGTAGAGGCACGGCCGAAGACGGGACCGTACACCGTCTGGACCTTTCAAAGCTCATCGCCGAGCCTGTTGGAGAACCGATATACACGATTGCGACCGAGCTCGACACGTCGGGGCGAACCATGCTCAGCGGGAAGGGGAAAGTTGAGACGCTGTGGAGCGTGCAGCCGGGACTGTTGGAGGACGATGACTTCAAATTTGTGTCTGAAGAGGGGTGGAAGATGTTGCTGGAGTGGTGAGTTTGTGATGCAGCGGATTGGAAGGCCGGCTAACCGCAGGTTTGGTCCGTATTCTGGTCCATCACTAGGGCGCTTCTGCAGTCAGGGCGACCGGGTAGAGATGGTCCCTCCGGTATACACCATACACATTATCGAACGTGTTCGAGCCGGTCCCCAGATCCCACTGCTTCCCTCGGATCAGTCCAGCAAACCACTCCGCGTCACTTGTCCATCAACCACCAAACTCTCGACATTTGTTGCATTCCTGAAATCGGCGATCGCGGAGCACCTCGATGCGGACGCGGCTGTACGTGTATGGCAACTCGAGGTCGGAGACGATCCTTCCAATCTCACCGCACTCTCATCGCTCAAGTTGCCCGCCACGTTATTGCCGAGCTTGGCGAGTGGATTGCTCACGGACGGAAATCTCGGCGTGGCGGAGTTGGGCCTCGTCAACGGCGACACGCTTGCAGTGGAGATCGGGAAGAAGCTGCCGGTCGGAGGGGAAACGTGGGTGGTGGACGTCAACGGCGACGGAAAAGCCGTGGAGAAGACGGTTCCGAGCATGACAGTGCCGACCGCTCCGGCCCCGCTGTTTTCCAAGCCGGCATTCTTCGGCGGCAATGGCGCATCGAGCTCTGCGTCGACATCAACGGGGTCCGGTGTTCAAACGAGAAGCCAGACGCGGACGGAAAAGCGGAACACGAAGGGCCTGGTGGGATTGGTGAACTTGGGCAACACGTGCTTCATGAACAGCGCGGTGCAATGTTTGTCGAATACGCCAGAGCTGAACGAGTACTTCTTGTGTGAGTTTCCTGAGTCGTCGCCTGAGTCTCGCTGATGACAGCCGGCGTGTACAGGGAGGAGCTGAACCCCGACAACCCGCTGGGCATGGGTGGCCTCATCGCTCAGGCGTTCGGCCAGACGATCGAGACTTTGTGGACTGGCGAGTCCGGGTCGTTTGCGCCGAGAGATCTCAAGTTCAAGACTGGCCGCTTCGCCCCGCAATTCGTCGGTTATGGCCAACACGACACGCAGGAGTTCATCGCCTTCCTGCTGGATGGACTGCACGAGGATCTCAACCGGATACAGAAGAAGCCGTATATCGAGAAGCCCGACTGGAAGCCTGGAGGAGGAGACCGGGAGTTGGCGCAGCTGGGCAAAGAGTGCTGGGAAGGGTACAAGAAGAGGAATGACAGTGTTATCGTCGACCTTTTCCAGGGCCAGTTGAAGAGTACCCTAGTGTGTCCGGAGTGCAGCAAGGTGAGTCCGTCGGACTGAGCTGGAGATTATCGCTGATAATAGGAATCGATCACCCTGGACCCGGTGGGTTCTGCGATGTGAAGGCGTGCATGGCTGATGACAGTTCATGTACCTCACTGTGCCGCTACCCATCGCTCAGACCCGCGTAGCAAAGTTCGACTTTGTCCCGCTCGATCCCACGCAGCCTCCCGTTCATGTGAAGCTGCTGTTGCCCACCAATGCTTCCTGGGGTCAGCTCAAAGAGAAGCTGGCCACGCTCACCGGCTGCTCATCCTCAAATGTGAGTTCGGATCGGTAGATTTCGTGCAGGATCATCTGAAGTGGCCCGCTAATCTCAGCTTGTCGGCATTGATCTGTGGCAAGGCGGCGTGTACCGATGGTGGCGGGACCCGGACATCGCCAGCGAGGTCACCACCTCGGATGTGCCTGTGTTCTACGAGCTTGCTGCACCGGTCGTCGTCAACCGCAAAGCGGTCGGCATCCCGGCAACCGAGCCTACCATCACGGTCCCGGTGTACACTTTCCGGTCGACCGATGCCGCGAAGAGTCGATATGGCCGCAACCCCGACCCGTCGAACGACCTCCAGCCCTTCTTCATCACGCTGTCAAAGGCCGAGGCAAGCGATCCTGTGGCCGTGCGGGAAGCCATCACCCGAGGTTACGCTCGATGGGTCAAGGCTGAAGCGAGGGACAACCTCTGGGTGCCCTCGGGCTCGAGACGTGCGGCCCGAGCCCTGCCAGCTGTAGATGACGAGGAGGATGACAACGAGCCGGTCGCTGAAATTCACCTCGACGGTGACGAGACGCGTGTGGTAGAGGTCCCGCCTCGATCTGCCGAGCTCGACGTCGATTCAAGCCAAGCGACCGATTCGACGTATCTCAGCAGCCCGCAGCCCCAACGTACCGCCAGCTTTGCGTCACTCAGCGATGCGGCGTCAATGCGATCGCACAAGTCCGGCAAAATGGTGCCGCGTGGCGACCTATTCAAGGTCCACGTCGCCGACGCATCCACCTCGGAGGACAACTCCGGTCTCTCGCTCAGCGGCACATTCAGCAAAAGCAAAGAGCCGCCCGTCGCGCCGCTTTGGCGAGGAAGCGCCAAGAGCGCTTCAGGCTCGTGGTCGCGGCTGGAAAATCGGAAGAAGCAGAAGAAGGGGATGTTCGGGCATCTGAAGAGCATGGTCAGCTCGACTATGCAGTCCGACGACGAGGCTTCGCCGCCTGCTACCCCCACGAGCTCGCCCCTGTGCGTACGCCCGGGCGAGGGTATTCTGTGCGAGTGGACGCAGGAGGCGTTTGAGGAGTTCTTCGAGATGGAGGATATGACCAAGATGGAGATGTCTACGCTGGAAGACCCGGCTATAGCCAAGGAGCTGGAGAAGCGCAAGGCGGGCAGGCATATCTCGCTTGACGATTGCCTCGACGAGTTCTCGAAGGAGGAGACGCTGGGTCAGGACGATCTATGGTATTGCCCTCAGGTATGTGCAGTCCTGCATTCGCGGGTCAAGCTGACAAGTAGTGCAAGAAGCACCAGGCGGCTACGAAAAAGCTTGAGATTTACCAGGCGCCCGACATCCTGGTCATCTGCCTGAAACGATTCGGCTCGTCCAGGCGCCTCACGGACAAGTTGGACCAGCTCGTTTCGTTCCCAATGGAGGGATTGGATTTGAGCGACCGTATCGACGAGAGGAAGATCGCAAGGAGTCTGGACCTGAGCAGCGAGGAGATGGCTCAGTATGGTTTCCAGAGCGGCGACGAGCCTATAATCTACGACCTGTGTAAGTAGGCGATGTGTGCAATGTGAATCGAGCTGACTTGCAGACGCTGTCGACAACCACTTTGGTGGACTGGGAGGCGGTCATTACACCGCTTTCTGCAGAAACAAGGTCGATGGGCAGTGGTACAACTACGACGACTCGAGAGTATCCAAGGCATCGCCGGACGCGGTCGAGGTGAGCTCAACCTTGTGCGGCAATGCGGAGAGCTGATATGACAGAGCCGAGCGGCGTACCTGCTTTTCTACAGACGCCGAACAACGCGACCCATTGGCGGAGTATCCCGAGTCAAAGCTCAGGAAGCGTCCCGCGCCGCATCTCGTGCTGCATCCCCCGCTCCGTCCTCAACCGATCTCTCCTCCGCTGAAGCCGGTCCATCCTCGCACCCCATTGCTCGCGAGTCGTCCGGAAGCACCTCTTCGACCGACGCTTTCGGCTCAACAGAAGATGGCCCAACCCGCTGGTCGCCTATGCGTCCGATCGACTCCGAGCTTCCGCCATACTCGGCCTCGTCGAGCACGCCTCCATCCCCTACTCTCCCCAGCCCATCGGTGTCAGAGGACGGGCGGCCGGCGTCTGCCACCGCCGTCAACTATGACGCTATCGGTGCGCAGATCGGCTTCGGGAACAGTGCCTGGGGCTCTGCGAGTAGGTCTTCTGGCGTGCATCATTCATTCGGCGCGGCCGACTCAACGGATACGGCTTCGTTTATCGAAAGGCCGACGATGTTGCAGCCCACGCCGCCGGACTCGGATGATGGCTTCGAGCGCATTCGGAAGCAGCCTGAGCAGGCCGGTGGAGGATCGGACGAGGATTACGATATGGTCAGGAAAGATGAGGGGGACGCCGCGTCGGGGGAAGCGGGAGAGGAGCATGAGGAGCCCACGGCTGTCGGGCGGGACGACGTGAGCATGGACACTGAGGAGACGGCGGCTGCGGACCCTGCTTAGAATGTCTGGGACAATGCTACGTGCCGCATGCGTGGATTTGCCAGACTTGTGTAGCTGGTAGAGTAGAGACAGACGTAGAGGTTTAGTTGATTGACAATGGTTGGTCGCGTCGCATAGTGCATGGTTCGAGTCATTAGCATTGATGTATCTGGTGTACGTCCCCCGTTTGCTCGTTCGTGCCAGAATAACCCCCTAGTGAGCCTGCCCGGACACAACATGATTGTAATAGTCGCGTCACATGGAGTCTCGTATCAGACCAGCTGGTTCTCACACGTCACCCGCGCGATCGCCTGGAGTGTCTCGTCTCGAGATTCCCGAGCTGCCGTCGTAGTCCCGGCTCCCAGGGTGTTCTCTCAGCTGTGACACGTCCCTCCGCCCTGTTGTGATCTCGGCCGAGGATGGATCATTCGGAGCGAGGTGGAATCGGAGACTGGAGAGTTGAGTCAGGACGTCGGGAAAGGAAACCCCCGGCTTTGTCGTGCCATAGAAGCCCACATTCGCTGCGAGGTGATTGAGCTGGGCCCACGCCTCGACAGACGCATGTGCCTTGGTAGCAAGGTCACCCCACTTGACTGTCCAAGTATCGTCACTTCCTCGGACTTTACGATTGAAATAATCCAATCGGGCGTGTTTCTCACAGAGGGTCTCACCTTCGGCCCGCTGCACGGACTGACCTGAAGAATGGTAGTAGTACTCATCGATCGACTGGGCAAGTATCATGGCCAACTTGGCCTCGAATGTCTTGCAGATGTCACGGGCTTCCGTTTTCTGTCTCTGCAGAGCCTCACTCGCTGCTCGTATTGCCTTCCGGTGTTGCTCGAACTCCTCCAGAGCAGCCACCTGTTTCTCGTACTCTGACGGGCTCATAATGGGCTTCATTTGGAACCTCTCGGGTGACATCTGCGGGTCCAAGGATATGTTTAGGGGGTAAGATTTAGAGGATACGGCGCAATATTCCCGCACTGACTCGAGCGCGTCGCTCATGCTTTTGTTCAGGCGGTCGGTAGCGTCCAGAGTGTCAGAGAGACACTTCCAAGCATACCTGCCCCACGGCGGTCCCGTGTTCTTTTGCCCGGATCGATCCCTCCGCAGGTGATGGCCCAAGTCTTGGTGGAATCCGGTCAGACCGCAGCGCAAGGTTTCAAGATCGCTTGGGAATGTCGCACTCTCATCTTTGAAGGCAAGGCTTTCGATATATGTGGATGGTTGTTTTGCGTCAGGTGACATGGTCAGAGTCGTTGCGTTTTTGCCGATTTCAGTATGATGAATGTTGGAGGTGGCAGAGGTAGATTGTGGAACGTGATTACATCGCTCGAGTGGGAGGTGAAGCAAGAGACCAGGTGGTGATTCAGAGCAGGGACAACGTCAGCTGACTGAGCGCCACTTATACAGGGCCCTTTCACCATTCGACCTTCGTAGGACAGAATCTTGCGAGGTAAGCACTCAGAGGTGAGTCTCCGACGTCGTTTCACATCGTCCACTCCGAATCGGAGAAGCTCCGCCCAGCTTCTCTGGGCTGTCGAGGCCTTCGCGTGTAGACTTGCCCAGGAGGGACGGGGCCGTGTGATGCACCTCCCAAAGACCGACGCTCAGTGTGGCTCCGATGGCAAGACGGGGAAGATTGATGCTCGCCCGATGCCTTCGGCGCCACATGGCAGGAAGGCCGCTCCACACTCCACACTCCATGCTTCCGCTCCACAGCTCGAAGCTTCGCCCAGGTTTCCGCTTCACACTTCTGCAGCCACTGGCCACCATCCTCGGCTTCCCGGCCGAGAGCGAAGGCTCCCTGCGCGGATGCGCGGATGCGGGCTGTCACGGCACTAACAAACATTCTCGGGGTCGTCGAGGGTTTGTTGCCCACTCATTTGGAGCAAAGACACGGGGCATCCGCCCTCGGCCAGCTGGACAGAACAGCTACATGGAGCGATCCGGCCCTGCAAGACCGAGCATCATAGAACGTTTCGGGCACTCATCTCAACCGCTGTGTATCAGCAGACTGCATTGGCATCTGCATAAGATATAATGCCGAGTCCCCGAACGCAGTAGCGAGGGAGATTGTACTGTACCCCTTCGGATTTGATGGAAGGAGCACACAAGAGAAGCACAGAAAAGCGCTAAACCTACACCAAGCCGCAAGGTCATACAGAGAATAAAGACATCACTGGATCCATTCATCTCTACAACAATGGCATTACACGCATAACCCCATCTGCGATCACCGAAATACTCAGACATCGACACCCATCACCAGACACAGATCTGGTCAGACACAGACAAACCCATCGTAACCGGCGCAGGCCTCAACCCGCACGCCATTTTGCCAACGCCACGGAGCACAACCTCCCTGCTCCCCACAGCTGACAGTCACCGACCCCCCCTGCTCCGGAGACTGTAGCCCTCAGGACAGCTTGAGCTCCCATCCGCCCAACACCTCCCCATACTCATTGACCATACACCGCCCAAACACCGCCGTGTGCGCCACCGGACAATGCATGCCCAGCTCGATCGGCCAGGCAAACCGCTCCGGCACATCCACGTCCAACCTCTTCGCCGCGCCCAGTGGATCACCGGGGGCGGGCAGTGCTTCGTCCGCCAGTTCGGAGTGGATGGCAATATCGAACGTATGCGGGAACTTTGTGCGCAAGACGCGAAGCGAAAGGTGATGCCGTGATGTGAGGAGGTACGTGTGCGCGCGATGCGTCGCGGACGTCGAGGTTGTAATTATCGGTAACAGCTCCGAGACACCCTGCGAGGTATGCGATTCGGGCGACCCGGAAGCTGGGTTCGAGTGCGTTGATTGCGCCGTTGGGGACGGGCCTGTGGCGCTAGGAGAGCCGGTGGACGAGGGCGGCGAGGGTCCTTGGCCCGATGCGGACGAAGCGGATATATTTGCGTTGTTGAGCTCTTTGGTCTTGCGCGTGATATGCGCGAGTTGCTCCGAGTTAAGGTGGTAGCAGACGACCGCTTCGATCAGGTGCCTGAAATAAGCTTGGTCGTGTGTGGGGGAGGTTTGTTACGCACATCAAGCCTACCATCGCTTTGGCCCGCTCGCGCTGATCCTCGTCCTCGGCTTTGCGCATCTCGTTCTCCCACCCGCGCCGGACGAACTCGCGTAGAGGCTGGCTCTCGTTGTACGGGGACGCGCGTATCCGCGTAGACGTCTGCTCTTCCAGCCAGTACGCGAACAGCCAGAGCAACACCGCGTCCGTCAGGCAAAGAAGCCCACGCAGTGGATCAGCCGGGAGCATCTGCACAAATTTGGGCTGGGCCGTTGGTGAACGTTGATAGGCGTCGCCGTGGCGCTTGAGCAGAAGGGCACGCGCGCGCAGACTGGAGTCAATACCTGTTCTGCCTGTCGTTTGGCCGTATCAACTCACGCGGCACCCGCCTCTAGGAACCTCTCCTTGGACCAACTGCCCAGGTCCTCTCCTTCGGCCACCTCGTTCCGCAGACTGCTCCTCCCCAGATCCTTCTTGATGCCGGCAGGGCTGAATGTTGACCGATCGGTCGTCACGGGCGTTAAGCTCCGGTCCATCGCTGCTCCCGATATAGATGGGGTAGACACAGATCGATGCAGCTCCGGAGACTTCAGGGCTTTCGCGAACGACCTGGCTGTTGCTGATGCTGGCTGCTGCTTCAGGGGCGGTGACGATGACGGTTTTTGCCGTTTCACGTTCATCGAGATGCCCAGTCCGAGGCCATCCTTCGCTGGCGCATCCTCGTCTGATGAGATCGACGCCTTGCGCTTCCGCGGTGAGCGTGCGTATTCGGAAAAGGACTTGTAGCTTGGCGGGCTGGGCGTAGGATTGGGAGAGGGCAGGAACGTTGCTGGGAGGGATTCGGGGAGAGGTGCCGGTAGACTGGACAGCATCTGGGCGTTAGTTGCGCTCGTGCGAGAAGTGCATGCAGATCTCGCCGAATGCCAAACGCACCTTCAGGATCGCCCTCGCCCCGTCCGACATGTCCTCCTTTCTTGGCGGCCGATCCGTGACCTCATGCCTCAGATGGCTGCTCCCTCTGCGTTCCATATCCTGCATCCGAGGAGTGAACCCCGGGGATCCTGGTACCGAGGCTGACCGATGATGCAGCCGCGGCGGCTGGTGGTGAGCCGGCCCATGGCTGTAAGGCCTGTTGGGCGGCGCGGGGAGATGTGCGGGCGGCGGCGGTAGACTTGGCGAGGAAGGCCGTGATGCGCGGGGGACATATGCAGACGAGGCGGAGTGAGGGTGGACATGGGTCATGCGTACTGCCGTCGTCGACATGTTTGTGCGTCTCGTGCGTTCGGTGACAGCGTCCAGTGATTCAAGAAGGCGGGGATGAGCGATTCAGCAGGGCCAATGTCACCGGCGTCGGGCACGGGCTCGACGGTACAATAAGCGCTGAAGGCGAGTGGATGCGGCGTGATGGGGCCTGATCGGCAAGGAAGGCGGTGGTGATTCGATTGTGATGGTGGTTCTGTGATTCTCGTGATCACAAATGGCTCCTCGGGCGAGTTCCGGCCCAGCCCAAATCGAAAGCAAAGAAGACCCTGCGGACGATTTATTGTGACTCCGGCGAGGCCTTCTCGGCGGCGTATAGGCGGTGTATGCGACTATGCAAGCATGTGCAGGATGGTGTGTTACAAGTGTCGATATCGTGAGACGACGAAGACGAGCAAGTGATACTACATGAATCAGCCAAGGGTCACAGAGATAGATAGAGAGAGAGCGACGAGGTCGAGGGTTGGAGTGAGAATGAGGGGCACGGGGGGGTTGATCGGGCCTCTTCGGTCTCGGTCCAAATTCCATAAACCATGTCCCACATAATCTCCCTCGCTCCAGGCACACGTACTACTCACCTTCTCTCACCCGCCCGCGCTCTCACAGCCTTTTTAAACTATGCACCCTACCGGGATACGGTATGCTTTCTGGATGATCGTTTTTGACGTGCTATCAGCTCCAGGTAATCCAGGCCGTGCTACGGATGCAGTGCCCACGATAAAGCACGACCGTGAAGCTCGTCGGAGATACTAGGTAGACACCTCCTTTGATCGAGCGCCCCGCGCGGCGGAATGCAGAACCGGCCGACCGACCGATCTTCCCCCGAGGACGAACGCCGGGTATTCTGTCCTGCTGCCTCCTGGCTGCCCTTTACCCTTGCGCACCTGCAACGCCCCCCGTCGCGCAGATCCGAACCGCTCACCGAGTGCTGCTGACTGCGCCGCATTTCGACGGCCCGGGGCTTGAACCCAGCAGGCGCCGCGGTTCGCGTTTGTGGGTCAGGAGAGGCAACCTCAGGGCGGGAACTGGCTGTGAATTTCCCTGAAACCGGTCAAAGTTTCCATCACATTGGCATGGGACGGGGTGCGAGGCGAAAGGAAGCTGGCGTAATGATCCCGGGAACCGATTGGGCCCGCCCTGAACCCGACTTTTCCGTTTCAGGAGATATCCCCTTGCTTCGGAACCCATTCGAGGCGTCTGAGAATTGCAGACCGGGACGCACACTTCCGGCCGTCCCAAGGCGGGCTGACATGAGTGCGCAAGACAAAGGATTGAGCAGCCGCCCAGCGGTGCAGACGTACATAGGTCATGGAAGCTTTCTCATGCTTACGATCAGGCTCAGAGATAGGCTTGACGCCTTTGGCGCCGGTTATGCTTCCGCGGACCGGCTCAAGCGTGACTCGCAGGGAAGCAGGGTCCGTATTCATACACACCGGAGCTATCTTCATTCCCAACGAAGCTGTCTGTCAGCTTCTCCGCCTCGGTCTATCGCGAGCCGAAGCGATGCACGAGCACTTGATCTTCATCTGAATCGTATGGCTACATACTGCACGTTCGCTACGCTGGCCCCGTACTCTCCGCCATGCACGGCACCGCGACACTAGGTGTCATCGCACGGCTTGAAGCGCGGCGTTACGACGAAGCCTCTGCCGACTCCTCAGACGTCTGACCAAACTCGTATGTGGAGCAACACGGCGCGACAGCGTTGATTTCGTCCCGGGAGTAGAACTGCGCGCAAGTGTAGATCGCCTGTCCACACGACTGGGGCGACAAGTCGGAACCACCGAGGTCTATCGTCAGCCATGCGTTTCCACCGTACGCGGTGCACTCACTGCACTGCCCGATCGCATCTTGCAAGGCCGAATTGCACGCGACCATGTTGCACGCGCATTGGGGGTTGAGCTCAGGGACCGTCGCCTACATTCAGCTCGGCTCGACTCGGGGAAGACTATGCGTGAACGTTCAAGGGGAGACTCACGGCGAGACCCTTGAGGGTGAAGACGACGCCGTCCGTCAGGCCAGTAACGATCCCGCCCGTGACGTCTGTACCGATCTTCGAGACCGGGTCGTCGGAGAGGAGAAGCTCGTTCGCCTCGCTCAAAATGCTAAAGGTCAGCTGGTAGCGGGTGTACATCGGTGGGAGAGCGGGACCTACTTGATGGCGTTCTGTCCGACGTTGTCGCCTTGGAAGTTGAGGAAACCGCTCAGAAGCTGCAAAGCGGGGCAGGTCAGGTCGTCGGCAAACTCGGGGCTGGCGGTGTCGCACGCAGCGGCCCGCTTGGACAGCTGGATCGTCGGCGCGGCCATAGCTGCTGGTCAGCCGAGGTGTAGCCTGTGAATGGGGTGCGGCGAGGACGTACCGGACAAGGCGGCCAGAGCGGCAGTGAAGAAGGCGAGTCGAGCGACCATGTTGACTTAGGGAAGATGGGATGGGAACTGGTGGGTGGGTGGGATAGTAAGCTGTGAA